>OZ022421.1:13057171-13214671 GCA_963989365.1 Rhimphoctona megacephalus | reverse complement strand
TGTCGTCATAGAAATTTCATTAATGATTAGATCTTTACCTAAGGGGACTTTGTCGTCTTTACTTTAGGGGACATATACACCTAGAAGGTTTGAAAATACAGTGAGTAAACAAATTTTTTTATCGGTAATCTATTGGAATAATCGAATGAAGGTTTTTCGAGACTGAAAACACATTTTAACCCTAGCTACACACTACGGGGTCCAATGGACCAGCAGCAACACTACATTTTCACCTTTTTTTCATCATACGCCTTTTCATAAACGTTATAACTTTTTGTCAAACGATTTTTTGGCTTTACTGATTGCTTCTCCAGATTGGTCGGAGTCTGGCGTTTCGATTTCACTACCATTAAACCTCAATAGATGCGTTTGTTACAATGTTATAGAGCAATAAAAGTCGTCGGTCCAATAGACCGATAGAGTGTTTGTAAGGTACTAAAAGTTATAGTGTGTAGCTGGGGTTAAGAAACGTTAACTATATTTTTTCTTTTAAAATAGTGGAACCCCGCTGTAATACGGCGTCGTAGAGTCCTTTTTTTTAAATTCCAAAACGGTAACGGGTGTACCTTCACCAAAAATCAACTGACAACAGAAATGGAGTGGGATATTAAACTACATATTAACATCTTTGATGTGACATAGCCGATTTTAAAAAGATTCATTTTTGACCCAACGGCAAGCTTTTAAACAAAACAAAAGCAATTTCTGAATCAAAATTTGTTGGTTATCTGTTGAAAACAAAAAAACTAAGTCATAGACAAAAAATCCTATGGTACACGATAGATAATTGGGTATAGATTGACCATGAAAAAATTTTCAGCAAATCGGTCGAGTGGTTTTTAAAATTCATCCGTTACGAGTTTTTTAAACAGTATTCTATTTACGAAACCATATCACGGTTGTGTACCACTTTTTTGCATGAAAAAAATTGGAAATACTTCTCGAAATGTGTGTTTTAGCCACAAAAAAATCCTCGTCCCATTGCTCCAATGGTTTTCCAAAAGAATTTTTTTTTTCCTTCACTTTTTACTCTTTCTAGGTGTCATGGTTCACATGACAAACTTCAAATCATCCTTGTTAGAAACGGAAAAGTTCATATTTCGTAATGCTAACGATGAACTATTGTTTCAAATGGTTCCAGATTGTAGTACACGTGGGCGTATCGCACAAAGCTCAATGTCTGACGATCGAGCATAAAGCTCATGGGTTTGGTTATTTCCGTTTAGATGTGAATGGCGAATGTGCGGCGGATGAATGCAAGGATAGTTCACCAGCTTTCCTGGAGACTGGTATAGACGTTAAAGAATTATGTCGTAAGATAAACGAAAAAAGTACGAGCGAAGATTCGTGCAAGGCCTGCATCTCGACTGACGCTGGTCGTTATCTCTGCGAGTACATCTATTATCAGTCGCTCTGCAAAAATTCTGAACGTGCATTATTCGTACACGTGCCTGACCGTCACGTGTACACGAGTAAACTGACGGCGAAAGGTCTCTGTGAAATAATAGAAATACTCGTGGACAATATTAAAAATTGTGAATAATTTAATTTTAGCCGCAAAAATTTGCGATTTTGCAGCTATTGTAAAATATTTATAAAAAATATTCATCACGAGTGACACTGTGATTCGAAAAACGAACCTATGAATAAATTGTACAAAAATTCAAATATATAAACGAAAAAACATGAAGCTGATGAATGAAAATGTCATAATAATGATAACAAACGGTGTAAAAGGAATGCATTGTTGCGTTGAATACTGATTTTGTCATTTGGCTCTCACACGCTGGGATATTAGTTTGAAGCTTCTGAAAATTTCTCCTCGTCTCCATTTGTCGACTGCAAATAATCCATCACTGAAGAATATCCTTCTTCTTGAACTACCGGCGCTAAAATTCCTGTCGGCCTCTGGCCATTTCTCGTTCTACATATACTGCAGTTGCACAAACCGCGACAAGGTGGACAGGCCCAATTCTGAAAAATAAAGAAGTTTTCTGTTTTTTATTGCTCCTAACTATCAGCGATTTTTTTTGTACATTGCAACTTTATTTGACGCCTTTTTTTATACTATTGTTGTGCAGCATCGCTTTATTAGTTCTTCACATTATTTTTCCTCAACGATATTGCAAAATGTTGAGTATCTCTTAAAGTTGTAATGCAACGAAATTTCTATTTTACATCAGAGTCCAAAATTTGAGTGTAATGTCAGGCTACGAAAATTGGACCATGATTTTTTGGGACTCAGAAGCTCGAGGTGCTAGAAGGATTTGGATGAATTAAAAAATTGAAAGATTTATAGTAAAGATATATTTTTTGTTGTGGTTCAATTGAGGGGAGATTTTTTCGTTAAAATTGTATGGTGAAACATTCGAGAACTGTATTTTATTCTATATTTATGGATATTTAAAAACGAATACAATTCATTGTACAAGTACAAAAAAATACATTTGTAAATTTTCATGCTAAGAACACAGTAATAAACCGTTTAAAATTATTTTAATTTTTTAAGTTTCAAATATTTACCGTACTGCTCTGTAAAGTGGTAAACCCGACGTAGTCCCACGGAAATATGTCACACAAGTCATTCTTATAGATATTTTTAATATTTTATAATATCTTTTAAATTGTCTCCTTAAACCACCAGTTAATTTTAGGAACGTTGAAAAAACGCAACATATATGATTATTTCTAAATTTTTGAATATTCAGACAATTAACAAAATAGCCTTAGCTAACAAGATTTTCTAATATCTAAATAAAACAACTAAAAATTATTTAAAAAAACGACTAAAATGTTTACAAAATAAATTGTAAATATTGAAATTTATTGAAATAATTTTTCAAAAATGAGAACAAAATATTTTAAAACCCTTCTTCTACTCAAATTGCGATACGAAAGGACGAATTTTGAGGAAACTATTCAGACAAAATTAATTGTCTCAAAATTAATTGATTTTCTCAACATTTTTATTGCAGGCAGCGAGCCTTAACTTGGAGAATTACTTACCGGGTCTTTAAGAACCACAACAGCATCTTCGCCATATCTGCCACGTAAACAGGGTCCACAAAATTGGCCTCTGACACCAATGCATTCACCGGACCGGCAAACGGTTTTCGTGTCAAGGGTTTTTTGTCTGCATTGATGACAGCTTGTACCTTGGTATTTGCAATAAGTTTTGCCAGAGCTTTTTTCTGCCACGTTTGCTAACATGTCTTCGGTTATTTCGTCGATTGGTGGAATGGTGTTGGGATCATAGATCGATTTGGAAACTTTGTAATTTCGTGTCTTTGATCTCCTACTTTCTTCATTCGAATCATATTCGTCGTCATCGTACTCAGCCAATTCTTTGTCGACGTCCCATATGTCCATTCTTGAGATTTCCATCTCTCTTTCAAAGGTTTTGGCCCATGGAAATATGACCTTGAGTGACCGACCTTTAGGCACAAGCCTTTTTTCTAGTTCCCTGTCGACACTGTTTTCGTTAAAAGTCTCGTCATTGGTGGTGTTTGCAGAAAAACTATTTTCGCTCATCCTTCTTGCTCTGCTTCTTGTATTATGTGTTTTTGGAGAGTATCTCACTCCACTCCACATTCTTTTACGACGCTTTCTCGCCGGCGGTCGATTTTCCGCATTTTCGTCGCTCGAATACTCCGAATTTTTTTTTTTTTTCGGCGGGTTTGTCCTTTTGAACTCCTCCGTTTCGATCTTCAACTCTTTAAAGAATTCTGCAAACTTTATTAAAGTACGAAAAATTAGATTTTTACGATGAAAAATGAGAAAGTTCTTTGTTTCGTAAGGAAAGTAAGGTTAGATTTTGGTTTTTATTCTATATAATTTACCTCTGCCTGTCGCTTCGCGATGTTTCTCTTTCTCATTTCTTCGTAATCGTTCTCAGCCATGTTGAAGCATACGATTCTTTATAATATTAAAGATTACATAGAATTTTTACAGGCTCTCAAGTAACACAATCGCGGCGACGGCCCTTCACCGGCTTTTCGTGTTCGAGCTGTTCGAATTTCAAACCGTCGACGTTGCGCGCGCACAGCCGGTTTCGCTTTGCGGACGCTTTTCGAGCGCTATTCAAAATTTCTGTTTACAACCAGGAATAAACAAAGACCTTACGAATTGAACAAAGGAGAGAAGTTACAAGCAAGAACGTTCAGCAGTTGGACGACAAAGCGATCTTTCTCATTGTCAGTGTGTTACGCGTTTAACCCTTTAGCTGCCATTGTAGCAAATTTGCTACATTCACTTTGACCCCATTGGTGAACCCGTAAAGACGATATAATAGCGGACAGGCTAGTTTACAGTGCCATCAATAGGTTTGTTCGTGCTAGCTGCACTTTCTACACTTTTGTAATATATAGTAATATAAATTCCAAAAAAAAGTGTAGACAGTGCAGAAAGTGCAGCTAGCACGAACAAACCTAATCTATGCTAGATATACCTCCAGGTGCCGGGATAATTTGAAATTCAAACGTAAACATATAAATTATATTAATATGGTGACAAATTGTCGTTAAAATTTACGTCGCTTGCATCTGCTGTCGTTTTCGTCGAAAAAAGTCAGTAAATGGACATTTTTGAAATATTTTTTGATAGAATCGTGCAAAAGAAGCTTGACTGGACGAACTATAGGCTTTGAAAGACTTGATTGAATTAGAATAATAGTTCGAAATGAGAATGTGAAACCGTCAATGTAGCAAATTTGCTCTAGTCCGAAAATACTACTTCCCGGGCCTTTATCGACAAAATTATGGTTGGACATTCATACTCAGTCCTTTTTCAGCCATATAGGGAATAATTTTGAGCCATCCAGAAATAGGCGTGGCCGTTAAAGGGTTAAGAAAAGTTAAAAAAAAGGAAAATAAGCTTGTTCAACCTTTCTGACGTCCACTATCTATGTAAATATTATCTTGAAATTAACTTATTTTTTAACAAGAAATATTATCTTGAAATATTATCTTGAAACAAATTAATCTTGAAATATGGCGCAAAATAAACGACGAAAGATTCTGGATTGCAACTTTGGCACTCGATTCGTCGAGCTCATCCAACGATGAATCTGATTGCATCAGCTTTTTTGATTCATCATCTACCTTCGAATCTGGTTCAGATGATGAACCCATGTAACAATTTTCAATTTTCAATTAGTTTATTCATAAGTTATCTAAAGGATGTCTTATGTCCATCCAAAAGTCATCTTAAGATATTGGACGTCGCAAAGTTATTATCCAGACAACTGTTAATTAACCAATAGATTACCAGACATTACACATCCTCTGGAATTTTTTTGGTAATTGTTATCTGAGAAATGATGAAGTTAATGAAAATGTGAGACAGGGTTCGTGATCATCCAGGAGCTGATGATCTTAGTGATGATGAATTCAGGAAAATGTTTTGGTGTGTCGGTTAATCGATAAATTATTATTAATTACATACTTTTATTTGATAAGTAACGAATTGCTATGAGACATTTCTTATTAAGGAATAATATGTAGCGTGAAACCTCATCCAGATACATTATTCCAAACAGTGATTATCGTAAGTCAACTTTTTTTTTCAATTAATAGCTGTCATCTCCCACTAGTTTTCAAAACACTACTTTTGTTTCCAATTGTTTCATATTTTCTCTGCGATATTCAGGCTTAAGATTGAAATACACACATGTAAAGTCCATATTCCATAGAAATTCCAGTACTTGGTCAAGAAAAGTTTGGGAAAATTCAGACATCTTTAAAACGTTGCAAACATTGATATGTAGTAATAAAATTATTAAAAAAACATCAACATGTTGTTTAAAAAGCGAATTGTTCACCAAATGACCTAAGATTTTTTTTTTATTGTATGACATATTTGTTGATTTCCTAGAATATTTTTGAATTTTTTTGAAATTATTTCTCTCCTTTTGTAATTATGCATTCAATGCTTCAGTAATTTGGCCTTTATGATGTTCAATCTTTTTGACAAAATATGTGTCAAATTGGTGATTTTTTAATGAATTTTTTTTTAAGTTTTTACAAAAATCTAAGATTAAGAGAATATTCTAAAAAAATGACATGTATTTAGAAAAAAAGTGGCTTCGAAAAAAGTTCTGAAGAGTTAAAAAAATATATATTCATGGCCAAATCTGTGCAATATTTATTATACGAAAAGAGAATTGAATTGGTGCTGAACAAATCAAAAATTATGAAAATTTAATTTTTAAACTATACAAATTCTTATGCGTACAAATCTCTGATTGGGGATAGGATTTCTATTTAATTTATTTGGTACTGACTAAAAATTTTTTTTCATATATACTGCCGGCCCAAAGTTTAGGTACACCGATCGAATTTTCCACCTGGACAAAAAGTTGGATATCTCGGTCGAACAAAATCATCAATCAGTTCAATAAACGGTGTTTGGAAGTGAACAAATCCAGCTTCATTTTTATTATTTTTTTTTATTTATGTGATTTTTTTGCGCCTAGTACGCAATTTTGAAGATGACTTTTGTCTCGCGATTTTCTCACTCCGTAAAATTAGCTACCTGGCTTTTGACAAGTGGTAAAATGACTTTTTTTTATTAAAGAACATTAACAAGGAGATTCGAAGCTTCAATTTGATTTTTGGAAAAAATTTGCGATTTTTTTCCTCAGAGATATTCAGTTTTTTGTGAAAAAATACATGTTTCGAAAAATGCGACACAGCTCGAGAACAATAGGGTTTAGAATAATATATCCAAGGAGTAAAAAGTTGTATTTCGTTCTTGTGAATTCACTCGATTTCTTTCCGAATTTTTTTTACAACCATTTCTAATCGCCATTTGTTGATTTGTCTCATCTTTATTGATATAACTCGGAAAGTACGAGGTTTTTAAGAAAAAATTAAGAGAAGAAAAAGACTTAATTTAAAATTTTGAACATATCACAATTTTTTCAGAATGTTTATACAAATTTTGTTTGATAATTCTTTTTGATTGAAAATCGTCGAATTTTGCTTTTGCATGGAATGTTTCTCGAAATTCCATACTCTTGAATACACTTCAATTTTTTGGAATTTTTCGAAAATCATTTTGCTTTCTATTCGAAAAAAAATACTCTTGGCTAAGTGGCCAAAAACCAAAATAAATAAAATTAAAAGGTAAAATAATTAAGATCAAAATAATTATTTAAAAAACTCAAAAAAATTAAGTGTATTCAGGAGCATGGGATTTCAAGGAAAATTGTATGCAAAAGCGAAAGTTGACCATTTTTATGTTAATTATTTAGTTTGAGGGCTTTTCCGAAAATCGATGCTACAATTTTTTTTTCTTTTCGAAGTTGTTGATTGGACTATAATAAGTAATATTCCATTGGGGGAGGCTGACATTTTCCATAAAAACCATAAGTTATGGGGTTTTGAAGTTGTTGGAAAAATGTGATGAAATAGGGCACATGAAATAGGGTACACACACACACAAACACATGCGCTGTTTGTTTATTTTCGGAAGAGAGCTATGATGCTGTAGGATCAAAATAAGGTAACAATGTATATATGTCGAAAACGATTGTACGATTTCTACATAACTTTGGATTCAATAGCTTAGTCTCGATCATATCGTGAAACGTGTACGAAATGGTTTGCGAAACGTGCTCTATGCCGTTACGAGAATTTCATCGTCTTTGCGAAGACGGTGAAAAGTTAATAACGTGTATTTAAAAAATCACGATACGTTACATAAGGATGTGCAGTGTTCAATGTGTGGGAAATCTGCTACGTGGAATGCTGCAATGTCTTTATGGAGGTGCCAAAAAAAAACAAAAAATTTCGAAAGGGAAAAAAGTTATAATAACGCAATGCTCCTTCAAACAATCGATTCGGGCAAAAACATGGTTTGAAAATTCCACACTAACCATGGAAGAAGCCTGTGTATTTATTGGTTATTATATATCATTAAAGCCTCCTCGACAAGAATTTCTCGAAAGGGAAATGGCTTTGAGCAGTAGCACGGTGGTTGACTGGTCAAATTTTATTCGTGAGGCTTTATTGATATACTATATCAATAATTCGAATAAAATCGATGGAGCAGGAATATCACATGGATGGATATATCGCAGAATTTTATTTCAAGCGCAAATATTCAGACCATCGTGAGCAATTTCACACGATTTTCAACATCCTGGCGACAATGAAAGAAGAATAGATTTCGACACTTTTTTGAGCATGGATCATCAACAATAATTCACGGAAAATCACGATATCATTGGCCCTTTTCAGGGCCACCAAAATTATTAACGTCGTTTTCAATGAATTCTATACGTGAATGCATAATGTGCGTGCGTGCGTGCGTGCGTGCGTGCGTGTGTGTGCCCCCATCTGTCCTAATGTGAATTCCAAAACATTCAAATGTACCCTATTTCATCACATTTTTCCAACAACTTCAAAACCCCATAACTTATGGTTTTTATGGGAAATACCAGCCTCCCCTGACGAAATTTCATTAATGGTGACTAATTGAAGTAGGTTATGCTAAAAAAAAAATTCTAGCATCGATTTTCGGAAAAGTCCTCAAACTAAATAATTACCAAAAAGAAGCCTTTCTCTTCTCTCGATTTTTGTTTAAAAACCTCGTAGTTTCCGAGTTATATCAATAAATTGATGAGACAAATCAGCAAATGCCGATTAGGAATGGCTGTTAAAAAAATTCGGAAAAAAAATCCAAAAAAAATCGAGTGAATTCACAAGAATGAAATATAACTTTTTACTCCTTGGACATATTATTCTAAACCCCATCGTTCTCGAGCTGCACCGCATTTTTCGAAATATGTATTTTTTTACAAAAACTTAAATATCTCTGCGAAAAAAAATCGGAAAATTTTTTTCCAAAAACTAAACTGAAGCTCCAGATCTACTTCTTGATTTTTTTCAACGAAAAAGTCATGTTACCATTTATCAAAAGCCAGGCAGCTAATTTTACGGAGTGAGAAAATCGCAAGAAAACAGTCATCTTCAAAATAGCGTACTAGGCACAAAAAAAATTACATAAATTAAAAAAACCAAATCAAAATATAGCTGGATTTGTCCACTTCAAAACGCCGTTTGTGGAACTGATTTATGATTTTTTCTGACTGAAATATCTAACTTTTTTTCCGGGTGGAAAATTCGATCGGTGTACCTAAACATTTGGCCGACAGTGTATCTTAAATTATCTTCATATAGCAAATATTTTCAATGAATATTGTTTCTACTATCTGTTCCTTTTTCAAAATCGATTTTTTTTCACGAAATTTGGATCCTTGTTTGAATGATTTATCCGCATTGGTGAATCTGATAAAAATATAAACGTACACAGATTTAATTTTTTTAAGTTTGTTTACGAATATACTCAAAAAAATAAAAGACACTGGTTTAATTAAGAACCTCCTCTTTTTATTAAGTCGGCTAAAAATCACCAAACACATTTCATGAGCAAAAAAACAGTTGTTTCTAAGAGATAAGACTTTTTTTGATAAGACGAAAAAATCCTAATTTGATAAAATTTCTGACTGAACAACATGCGTAATTAATCCTTGAACACGGAAAAGTGATTTGGATTTCATAGATTTTAGTCGTCCTAATTCGCACCAGTTTACCTCTCAAGCATTAAATTGTAAGAAATGCTCTTAACATCATTTTAATAATGTTTGTTTAAGCCTTAATCGATCCACGTTCAACTTTGTATTGGAACTGTTAGAACCTGACTTATCAGAATGGTCTAACGGAAAGATAATAGATAACGACGACAATGACCCAGAAAAGATTATAATATACACCATAGGAGTGATGTTATCTAAGGACCCGGAGAGGTGATTTAAAAAAATGAAATAACTTTATTCTTAAAGTATACAGGTTGTCCGATGACAAACGATAACAAATATGATCTTAAGAGCAGGATCAAAATACGAGTCAAAAAGTCCCTTGAACGTTCGCCATATTCATATACCCTCGGAAACCAGATATTTCTTTGATCCACTCGCAGGAACAAACTACTAAAGATGGAAAATCGCTGTCAAGAGCTTTTTTGTAAGAAATGTTATGCTCTACAAGATTGATTCTATAATCTTCTGCTCTATCTCCAACTGTTTCGGCTCTACGCCCGACAAAAGAACGCGTATCCCCTGAATTTCATATTAGGTGTCCAACAAAGTTCTAGCCATTTGTAATGATTAGCATGTGCGAAAAAAGCATAGCCCTTCATCGCGACGGGATCCATAAACTGCCAGAACGTTAGTAAAGGGCAGTGAAAGCCAATGGTGATGAAGTTTAACCCGTCAGCAGGCGCGCTATGAGACTTTTTCTCACACTTATATTAAAACGATGATTACTCCAAAATTTCAAATGGCATAAGCATTTGAAATTTTTTCTATCTTTGTCAAATTTATTCTTCTGTATGATAGAAGTGTTAAAATAATTTTTTGAATTTTTGTTTTTGAATGTTTTTAATTATTATTTTTTGGTTTTTAGTATTAATTATCATTGTATTTATGGCTTTTTTTAAATAAAAATGTTTAATAGCCACAATCACTGTAGCGAAATTGTTTTCAAGTTCTTATTTATCAAATTAAGCACTTGAAGCTATACATGTGAGAAAATCTCTCATCGCGCGCCCAATGTTTAAAGTGTACGTAGCGCGCCTGCTGACGGGTTAAGATCTGTATATATTCAACAAATTTTATAAATACAAATAAATTGCTTTGAACGAGTAAAACTTTTTTCACAGGAGGGAGCCTGATTAGAAAAAAAAATTACCAGTATTTTCGACTCGGATTTCGGTCTCGTACTTTGAATTAACATTTAAAATAGCAAAAATCCCCTCCCGGGGAAAAAAACCTGGACAAGTACATTGGTGGTTCCTCGTTTTCCCCTATAATATCACAAAAAATCCAAAACCCCACTTAATTTTTTTTTTTAATGTTTACTAATTTTATTCATATCCCGGAGGGAAACCAACCATATAGATCACGAAATATCCGACCAAAAAACCAAACTTCATAATAAATGTTACTTTGAATTTATTTCCACAGAACAAAACAGGAATCAAAACATTAAAAAATCAGCGTAATCAAGATGAGAAAAATACCACTTTTAATTGGTGTGTAAGAAGTATCAATAGTATAGAAAAAAATGAAAAAAGGTCACCATCTAAGTTACGTGCAGCAGTAAAATTTATGATATCAGTACTAGGACAAGTATTTCTTTGGTGACTGAGAAGATATCAAGATGGACGTACCGGCAACGTAGGGCATGCATTTGGTGCATTGCTTCTGGGATCTCCTAAGTCGAGTAGCTACTTTGGTTTTGGCTACGGCGCGACCAATGTTGCCAGATAGTATTTACTTATATGACCTAATGAAACAACATTGCCTACGCCGTGGCTAAAACAACGAAAAACATTCAGAAACCAGTCGAAAACTCGACACACAAACGCAGGAACAGGAAGTTTCGCATAAGATCCCCTACTTTTGTAATATTAAAAAAAGACTTTAATTTATGTCCGTACATGATAGCACAGTTTTGTTTGATTGGTAATAATTTGATGAACGTTCACCACCGTACGTTGAGCGTATACGCACAGAGTACTTGTCCGGCCCATAACTTTTTATTTGATTTTTACTTGAATGAGTAATTTTAATAAAAAGTTATGGGCCGGACAAGTACTCTGTGCGTATACGCTCAACGTACGGTGGTGCAACCAAAATTCAACGATGAAATCAAAAAAATACATAATTCATCACAAAGTATAAATTTTGGTCACCCTGAGAGATCTCAGTTTTTTAATTCGTTCTCGATAAATTAAAAAAAAGCAATAGAAATATTAGTCGAATATAAAAAAAAATATTTTACGGTGCTCTGAACTCTTGTAAATTTAGTTTTGGTAATTTTACGAATTTCATGATTTTTCAAATTTAAGAATGAAAATGAGCACGTCACTTTTACTATAGATAACAACATAATGCATCGGGGAAATAATAGAATGTATTAAATTTGAACGAATTTAGCGAAGATCGCTACTTGATAATTGCGCAATTTTGGACATTTTTTTCAACAGAGAAAGCATGAGTTCAATATTTTTTTCATGTAAATATTGTGATTTTCACGATGGAAAACAAGGTATTGAGGCGCTTACAAAAATGAAGGGAGATTGAATGGAGCTCTGAGAGAAGGGCAGAAGAGGGAGGGAAACAGGAATTCTGCAAATTTGTTTGCATTCTTGCGACCATCAATCGCTTACTGGATTTACGAGGAAACGTACCGATGATACGTATAACTAATGTTGGAGGGAAAGCAAAAATAAATAGATTTAAGGTGAAGACAAGGTCGTGGTGAGAGAAGAAGAAGAAAAAAACGTGTATTATATGTGTATAATACGTAGAAATGAAACGAGTGATGAAAACACGCTACTTATTCTTATAAAATTACTCGATAATAATAATATTAATAATCATAGAAAATGAAGAGAGTGATTGTGAAACCGAAACTTTTTTCCGTTTTTAAGATTGTGAAAAACGAAAGAAAAAAAACATGATATTAGCAACGTAAGATCTCGCTTAGTGATATTGAACAAAATACACGTTATAGAGATACAAAAAAACACAGAGTCATTGTTGTCAATTTTTTTCTCATTCATCTCCCTTCCAAAATATATAATTATTAAGGTGATTGAAAAAATGGACGTTTTTTTCTTAAAGTCGCAATTGAATAGGTGAAAAAGTAATTCTTCTAAAATTTAATATTTTGAAATCTCTTTTAAAGAAATAATGTCAGTGAATAAATATTTTTCAAAAGTAAAAAAAGAACGCCAAGCAGTAAAAAATCGTGTCCTAAGTTATAGATGTGTGTCTTTAACACAAAAATAATTTCATTTAAAAAGTTGTCATATCCATCGAACCTATTAATAGCTCGAAAGCTGTTGAAAAGATTGCTGACAGTGAAAAATTATAATTACATTCGAAAAAACGAGTTTACAAGTGTTTTTTACAGAAAAACGAAACAAAAAATAATTTTCATTTAACTTTCATAATAATTCAAATAAAATAAATTAAAAGAACAATTTGAACGCAGTACGTGGCGAGTTCTTTTTTATTCATAAATTCCACTGAACTCGCAAGTATTGCATTGAGAAGAGCTTTTTTATTAGGTACTAACATCTTTTCTTGCAACACCAAAAAATCGTCAATTTTATATCATGAATTTCCGCTAAATTTGAAAAAAAAACAAAAATATTTAATATTATTAATATTAATAAGAAATTTGGGGAGAATTACTTTTCTATAAAATACTAACATATTCACTTGCGACTTGAAGAAAAAAAAATGTTCCCTAATAATTATATGTCAAGTTTTGTCATACAATTTTACGTCACGCTTTAAAACGTCACCAAGATATTCTCCGAAGATGTTCACCATCGGTTCAATGGAACTACCAATGAATATTTAAATATTGCTATGTGCAAGTTTGTGTCGCTGGCTGGTAATGAAATTTCTTTTTTGTCTTAGCGAGACCCAACATTTTTACAGTTTTAGGCAACAAAAAAATTAGGCGTTTTTTGGGACGTGAACGTGAAATTACAGAATTTTCGTTACGTTCCAACAATGCGAATTTCAATATTAATTATTATATATAATTGATAACGCGTTGTTGTGATTAATTCACCGGTTATTTGGCACTTTTCTTTCAGGCCTCATATATCTCTCTTGGGCATTTTATCCACGAATTCGAACTTAGCGTCTCATAGACGCTTGAGGCGTTCTTTCGGTGAAGAACCTACTGCGTATTTTTTCTAACAAACCATCAAATTCCACTATTCGCATCTGAATTTTATACTATTTACACTTGGTCATATACTATTTGCACACTTTTCTAAGTCCCGGAATTAACTTTTTTATTGATTTTTTCGCATTTGAAGGCTCCCTCCTTTCATATTACATGTTCCATCATTTTTTATTCATAACAATATCTAGAAAGAAATTTGGATCAATTTTGAGCTGGAGTCGCAAAGAAGTGTGAACTATATTTTATTGACACTTTTTAAATAATCTTTATTAATATTTTTATTAATTTGATATTATTTTGACGGTGTGTTATTTTCACGTTGTGTTATTTTGATATAGTGTTACGTCACGAGAGGGAGATCTAGTGTGGATCACGCAGTCGCCGATTTAGAGTGCAACGTATCAAAGTTTATGATTGTCGCTGGTGAGTCCTTTTTGGGACTGACGCGATTACCGAACACATATATATTATATTTTTGGTATACGTGACCTTTGGATGAATGATGCCTATGCGTTGAGAGGAATCCTCAACCATAGGAGCGATGTAGAAGGATGTTGAAATAAATATTATTTTGATGATATTTTGTTTAATACAAAATATATAATATTTATTTACTATTTATTACACTTTTAGTTATTACACTTGTATTTTAACAAAAACTACGATTTATATTTAGAGTTAAGGATTTTGAAACTTTGATAATCGGAGTTAGCGATTGGATTACAATTTTAATTGGAAGGATTCGAGAGCCGGTTAGCACTTGTTTTGTTTTTGACCGCTGACTTTATATTATTATTAAGGCCACGACGGTTTGGATTGAGACTACTGAAAGATGCTAATGCGTTCGGATTTCGATGCTAACTGCAAAATATTGTTGAGTTTTTGTCTTGTCGGATGAGTTAGAGTTTTTCGTAGGAGAGTAGGATTTTTGGGGGTATGAGGCTATGGAGGGGACCTACTTTGTTATAGTCTTTTTCTAGGATTGGGTAGTAAGTTGATAAAATGTTTGTTATTGGTGGGTGTAGTGTGAGAAACTAAACTGGAGTATTTAACTAGTTTGAGACTATTTGGTGTATGAGATTTCTATGTAATGATGTGGTCCAGTTCTAACGATTGGTGGATAGATCGTACCGGGTGTTCACCGAGAGTTAGATCTGCAAGAAAAAGTTTATTTGTTGGAGATAAGATATTTGAAGGATCGAGGAGAGCGGACGGGAATTTTAGTGTGTTAATAAACCACCTTTAGAAGGAAGCAAAAGTAAATCTACCAACAATAGGTTTTGGCTTGAGCGAGAGAGATGTAATTAAAATTAAAAAAAGTAGATTAGAATAAATATACAGTTTACTCCAAAATGATTAAGAGTGAAAAATTTACTCCAAAAACTTCTTTAATTGATTTGTAATGAGCGGCTGAGTAGGGGCATTCCGCCTTGATTAATTGGGCCCTGATAAGGACCAATTGTGGCGTTGGTGGTGCCGAGGTAAGAGGCATAAAAGAAGCACACACATAAATAAGGTAGGCGACACAGAAGGAAGGAGTTAGTTTAACTTGGCCTTGAGCCGTGTATTTTACATAAGGAAATAAAAATAAAACAATCAAAGTTATTAAAGCATATGAGGCATTAGCGCTATAGTATACAGGCATGAGTCCGAGAAAAGAAAAAAAAACAAATATATACATCTACATATGTGCATTATTATATTATAAAAAACAAATATATACATCTATATATGTATATGCGATGAAAATAATGAAATAATAATAAAGAAAGTGAGACGCGGTAGAGAGTGATTAAATCCATGGTTTCTTCGGTGGGGTTTGTAAAAGGGGCATGGTATGCCTCGAGTTGGTGGGGGGTGAGCAGTTACCCTCAAGAGATATAGCCTCGCATGAGGTCTCTCAGCATCCCGGAGAATTATCTCGTAGGGAGCTATGCACTAGTCGCAGTGCCAACCCTCACCTATACCGGCGAGATCACCTGTAACGGCGATTAGAGAGCTTCTTACCACGTCAACGCGCCAGAAGTAACTGATCTTTTTCGCTTGCGAGGGGCTCGTATTTATACAAAACCTTATAAGCATAGGGAGATAGGGACGATAGGAGATTCGCGGATTTTTTAGCGCGAGCTCGATTTCACGCGAATTTTCCGAGCGGACGAGCTTTCAGGTGAAACGCCGTTCGAAGCGCGAGTTCTGCGAATTTCGAACGACCACCGTCGTTCCCGGGAATTTACACATGGTGGAATGGGGAGCGAAGTGTAAATCTGACTTCGTTGGTGCCGCTTCGAACCCAGATAGCCAAAGCTGGCGTTCGAAAGACCCTAACGTTAGGCTAACGCTAGAATCGGCTCGAATTGTAACGCAAAAAACACGTAAGTTTTTGTCGCTATATCCCTCTTTTTTCTGCGTTAGCTTGTAAAATTACTGAATGACGCACTACTGACGCAAATGTGGCGCCATTCAATGCTGCCATTCCAACGGCATTCTAGCGTTAGGTTTTGACATCATTCTAGCGTTAGATTTTAACAGTATACTTGTTAAGCCGTGATGGGATTCTCGCGTCAAGTTTTAACAGCATTCTAGCGTTAGGTTTTAACAGCGTAGTAGCGCTACTTTCTAACAGCATTCTAACATTAGATCTCAACAGCATTTTAACGTTACGCTGTAACAGCATTCTAACGTGAGACTTTAACAACATCTAGCTTTTTGTTCAGACAGGAATTATACGGTTGAAACCTACCATAGCGATGGCGACACTGTGCCATTACAAATCAGATCCCGCTGAAGTACAGACCAATAAAATATTTATTCGACATTAATATTGTTTTAAATAACATTTACGAAAACGTCATGATTAGAACGAAAATGATTTAATTTCAATGTAAAAAAAATTGTATTAATGTCGAACTTTTTTGTGTGAATTGAATTATTCGTTACAATTGAAAGAGTTAAATGAAAATTAAAAGAAAAAAAGCATCCATCTATGCATCAATTTCGTCGGAAAAATAATTCTTCGACGATACATGAGAATGTCTAATACGGTGATTGGACAATCCGACAAGGTTGAAACCTTGTACCACCATAGGGACTGTATGGAACAGTGTGCAACCCATGGGTACTTCGAAAATATATAAGAGACCGACTTTTCAGACGGGCGCGATGCGATTCGCGCTCCGGCAATATATGTCCTCCCGGGACACTATGTGCGCTCGGGAAACGCCTCATGTCTGCGCGACGCTGCGGCCGGAGCGTGAAGCTTCTGCGCCCATGCTCGCTCAAATATAATTACACCGTTCAAACTTTGCAGACGAAGACGATGTAAAATAAGAAAAAGATCAAAGTCATGACCAATCAGGAATTTTCTCACCGGGGATTGGTCGAGACAGGTATATTCTCACCGGCAATTGGTTATGATGGGCATCAAAAGCCTCTTGTTGGTAGCGGTCGAAGACGCGTATACAGACACGCCAATTTCGTGAATGTGTTAAAATCAAGCATAATCCTAAACCTGTGCAAAGTTTTTTCTCAGCAATTACGCAACCAATCGTGCTGCTTTTAGGCTCAATCGAAAGAGCATCGCTGAATTAGTCAAACGTTCGCTTTTCAAGTCGTCAAACGACTCCTAGGCTCTACAATTGCTTTGCGGAAAATTCACCGAATGCAATTCACCGAATGATAATTTATCGAATACAGTTCATCGAATGGGCAATTCATCGAATGGGTAATTCATCGAATGGACATTTCATCGAATGGACAATTCATCGAATGGACAATTCAGCGAATGGACAATTCATCGAATGGACAATTCATCGAATAATAGACAATTCATCGAATGGGCAATTCTTCGAATGCAGAATTCATCGATTGCAGAATTGGACATATGGAAATAGTAGGGTGGGTTCGGGTCATCTTTGGGTTGTTGTTTGAATAGTTGGACATGTGGAAATAGTAGGGTGGGTTCAAGTCATCTTTGGGTTGTTGTTTGAATACTTGGACGTGTGGAAACAGTAGGGTGGGTTCGGGTCATCTTTGGGTTGTTGTTTAAATAGTTGGACATGTGGAAATAGTAGGGTGGGTTCGGGTCATCTTTGGGTTGTTGTTTGAATACTTGGACGTGTGGAATTAGTAGAGTGGGTTCGGGTCATCTTTGGGTTGTTGTTTGAATAGTTGGACATGTGGAAATAGTAGGGCGAGTTCGGGTCATCTTTGGGTTGTTGTTTGAATAGTTGGACATGTGGAAATAGTAGGGTGGGTTCGGGTCATCTTTGAGTTGTTGTTTGAATAGTTGGACATGTGGAAATAGTAGGGCGGGTTTGGGTCATCTTTGGGTTGTTGTTTAAGTAGTTCAACATGTGGAAATAGTAGGGTGAGTTTGGGTCATCTTTGGGTTGTTGCTTGAATAGTTGGACATGTGGAAATAGTAGAGTGGGTTCGGGTCATCTTTGGGTTGTTGTTTGAATAGTTGGACATGTGGAAATAGTAGGATGGGTTCGGGTCATCTTTGGATTGTTGTTTGAATAGTTGGACACGTGGAAATAGTAGGGTGGGTTCGGGTCATCTTTGGGTTATTGTTTGAATAGTTGGACATGTGGAAATAGTAGGATGGGTTCGGGTCATCTTTGGGTTGTTGTTTGAATAGTTGGACATCTGGAAATAGTAGGGTGAGTTTGAGTCAATGCATTACCGATGTAATTTTCTTCAAAATACACAACTAAGTTCTTCAATACCTCGGCATGTTTATTAAAATATTCGCTTTCGATCAACGTTTCATATCCGGCAACATCATCAATCTCAAATTCAATACAATTAATTAAGACTCAAGGCGAATTGATACTAAATTATCATTACGATTATCTACATACAATAGTCCGTGTATACCAGGAATCACCCCCACTCTGGCGTAACTGCGAACCGTTATCCGTTCTCCCATGTATAACACTCTCAGCATACACACACAACAGTGAGCATCAATAAATTCATGCCTGGCTGTGACATGCTGTCGGCGTGATATTTTGTCGCGGTGATTTTTTGTCGTGTGATATTTTGTCGCGGTGATTTCTTGTTGTGTGATATTTTGTCGCGGTGATATTTTGTTCGTGTGATTTTGTCGTGTGATATTTTGACTGTGATATTTAGACGTGCTACCGTGTGCGTGGAAACGTCGGGAACGTAGAATCGTGGTATGTATGAAATAGTGGGGTGGGTTTGTATCATTTTGGTGTGGTGCGTGCAATCGTGGGACGTGTGCAAATAGTAGGGTGGCTTTGTATTATCTCAGGATGTGTGCGTGCAATCGTCGGGCGCTTGGAACCATGGTATGTATGGAATAGTGGGATAGGTTTGTATCATCTCGGTATTGTGCGTGGAATCGTGGGATGCGTGGAAATAGTAGAGTGGCTTTGTATCATCTCGGAATGTGTGCGTGGAATCGCCGGACGCATGGAATCGTGGTATGTATAGAATAGTGGGATGAGTTTGTATCATCTCGGTGTGGTGCGTGGAATCGTGGGACTCATGGAAATAGTAGGGTGGCTTTGTATTATCTAGGGATCTGTGCGTGGTATCGCAGGGCGCGTGGAATCGTGTTATGTATGGAATAGTAGGGGGTCCGGGTTTGTATCATCTCGGTGTGGTGCGTGGAATCGTGGGATGCGTGGAAATAATAGAATGGCTTTATATCAGCTCGGGATGTGTGCGTGGAATCGCCAGGCGCGTGGAATCGTGGTATGTATGGAATAGTGGGGAGTCCGAGTTTGTATCATCTCGTTGTTGTACGTGGAATCGTGGGATGCGTGGAAATAGTAGGATGGATTTATATCATCTCGGGATGTGTGCATGGAATCGTGATATGTATGGAATAGTAGGGAGTCCGGGTTTGTATCATCTCAGTGTGTTATACTCTGATGAATTTCATAGAAATGACAGCGTTTGGTTCGAGGCCATTGTGTGGTTCCTGCGATCTCCCAAGTTGAACAACCTCAGGTGAAGTCAGTGCTCGATTAAGTGAGACTGCTTAGCCATGCACCCACCCCTTCATGGATCGCTGAGTAGGAGGCAGTTTTTCTGAGTTTCTGATGATGCCAATTGATTGCAATTCGGTAAGAATATAGTCGACCGTATCACCCGGATTTTCCACAGCTTCCCCAAAATTTTCCAAGGTAAGGTGAAGTAGAAGGATCGGCACCCAAAAAGCCGCAAGGATCGTGGTACATTAGAAATAATGGTAATAATTTAAAAAAAAAATAAAAGAATTATAAGAAAAAACCCCACGACTTGATCATTTTCAAATTATGGATTTGATACCATATCAATTTAACGAAGTTTCCAATCGGTCAATTGTTCGTTCGATAAATTGATTATTCGATAAATTGTTCATTCGATCAATTGTTCATTCGACGACTTGTTCAGTCGATAAATTGTTCACTCGACAAACTGGTCATTCGATGAATTGTTCATTCGATGAGTTGTCCATTCGATAAATTGTCCATTCGATGAATTGTCCATTCGATGAATTGTACATTCGATGATTTGTCCATTCGATGAATTGTCCATTCGATGAATTGTCAATGCGATGAATTGTCCATTCGATGAATTATTCATTCGATGAATTGTCCATTCGATGAATTGTCCATTCGATGAATTGTCCATTCGATGAATTGTCCATTCGGTGAATTGTCCATTCGATGAATTGTATTCGATGAATTGTTTTTCGATGAATTGGTTTCGGTGAATTTTCCGCAAATGTCTACAATTAGCGGAAACGTCGTAAAATTTTTACCCCCACCACCGCGAATCGTCTTGTTTCGAGATAATATATCTCGGCGAGCCTCGGGACAGCAGACGACAGAGCTGTAACCGGAAACGGGAGGTTGACTTGTAGGGAACCTCGCGTGTTCGGCCGCATAAAAAGATACAAAAGTACTTACAATTGTTGGAAAGACGCCACACGTGGTTTAAAATAAATTCCTACGAACATTTATTTTATCCTAATATTCTGAGTTGCTACTTATTTACTAATCTATCCTGACAAACCATCCTCCTTGAATCACCCTGTAGAGGACGAGACTAGAACGTACCCACAATAAAAATAATAATAAACTGCTCGCGCTTCTCGCGAGCAGGTTAACTTTGGCGTTCGCACCGCTCCAAACGTAACAGACGTTTTCAAAAATATATAGCTGTGTACCGTTTTTTTTTTTCTATTTGAAGTTCTGTTGTTGTCCTGTACCTGTACCTGGTTCTTAAGTAAAAATAAAAATTATTTTCAATAGAAAACGAGTAAAACAAAAAAGTGTCTGGAAAAGTTATTTTTCGCGATTCCCCACAAAAATTCGACGATAAAAAAAATGAACAGTGATTCGGTGGTCGCACCAAAACACGGAATAACGTACTTGAGGCAGTATTCTAGTGTAAAACCGATTTCTGTATGATATTCTTGTTAACTTTTAAAAAATATTTAAGGTTTTTTTAGAATATTTGAAGAATGTTTCGAAATTTTTTTAATAAGAAATATCTATTAACCCTAGAACCCCACAGCGGGGTAATTAGTTACCCCACGAAAATGTCAAATTTCCTTCCCGAACCAATTTTTTAAAACCATTCCTTCGGTTTTATAGAGTTTTAACCATTAAATATTTACAAAATGTGACTTTACCATACATCATTCTCTTCGTTATCAAAAAACGAAGAGAATGCTGTATAATTAAACGTTATTATCGCATACGAGGAATATTTTATGCTAAAGAAAAGATCGGGGTAATTATTAACCTCAGTGTGGGGTTTACGTTGGAAAAAATAAATTGTGGGGTTCTAGGATTAATAAGTGTTAAATACGAAGTTGAATGTGATCACGGAAAAAGACAGTTTATGGTTTTCCACGATTCCGATTGTTTTGCTCATCCGAAACAAAGAACCAAAGAGATACTGAATTAATACGAATTTGGTTATTAGCAGGTATGAGGATTGGAAAAAAAATATTTGAAACTGCCGGTATCCGGAAAACCATAAAGAGATCCGCGGGATAACGCTAATAAACGCGAGATACGTCAATAAAATAGAATTTTACGTTGCCGGTGAACCGATGTCAGCACCAAAAATAAATATTAATTACGAACCGTTGAAATTCAAAAATTGCGCCTTATTCAAACGCTGTTGCGTCGAATTCAAAATCCTATTTAGAAAATAACCGGCAAAGAAGAAAAACAAAGAGAACAAAAAAAGGAAAAACTGAACAAGTATGAACGTGTCAAGAGTTAGCGAGCAAAGCTAATTATCTTTTTCATCATCAGTTCGTAACAGAATAATAAAAAAGGAAAAGCCTGTTCAATCCGTTGAATGTTTGCTATCCATTGTTCCAAACGGTGAGTAGCAAGCAAACAATCGAGGACAGTTTTTTTAGACAAATCAAACAAAAAATAACCTCGAAATATGGCGCAAAAGAAACGACCAAAGCTTTTGGTTAAAGCGACCTTTGAAACGGGTATCAGCCCCATACTTGATTCATCAAGTGATGAAAGTGATCATGAAGAAATGAGAAAATTAATAGAACAGCTCAAGTATGGTGTACCTCAAATACGTGGCACGTATAACTTTAATGATTTAGTTGGACAGTATAGCGACAGTGACTTTAAAACTCTTTTTTGGTAAGTTATTTACTCGATACAACATTATTCATTACACACTTCTAATTGAAGAAACAACCAATTACATTGAGACATTTTTAGATTAGGAATTCGATGTATGATTTAATTTTGATCGCCGTCTATTTCAACCCTTGACCCCCAAAATCAGTTTTTTTTAACGTAATCCCTACAACGAGGTCAAAGACCCCAATCTCTTCTTTTACATATAACGTTCCTGGTATGCGATAATACGGTTTAATTATACACCATTTGCTTTGTTTCTTAACCCTAGAACCCCACAATTTATTTTTTCCGATATAAATCCCACACTGAGATAAATAATTACCCCAATCTTCTCTTTAGCGTAATATGTTCCTTGTATGCGATAATAAGGTTTAATTACATACCGTTTTCTTCATTTTTTGATAACAAAGAGAATGGTACATGATAAAGTTGTATTTGGTAAATATTTAATGGTGAAAACTCTACAAAATAGCAGGAATTTAAAAAAATTGGTTTGAAAAGGAAATTTGACATTTTCGTGGGGTAACTAATTACCCCGTTGTGGGGTTCTAGGGTTCATAATAAAGAGAATAGTGTATTATAAAGTTGCATTTTGTGAATGCAAAAAGTTCGCAAAAAGAAGTTTTTTTTAAGAAAATTAGAGTTGTTTTTAACCCCGTTGTAGGGGTCTAAGGTAAAGGAAATTCTAAGGACTATTGTGGCGCTCCTGTTCATTGTAGAAGTAAACATTTTTTTTTATATCATTGACTTGATTTTTCAAGGTACTACTTTTGTTTCAATTTTATTTATTGTCTGAACTATCCAAATTGAGATATGAACTTACATATATTCATGTCAATTATGATATTCCATACAAATTTCAGTATTCAGGGATTTGTAAGAAATAAAAAAAATTCAGCTGTCTCTACGATGTTTTGGACATTAATATGCGGTAGTAGAATTACCAAAAAATAATAGATTGCTTATAAAAACAATTGTTCGACAAATAATTTCATCTTCTTTTTCCAAAGAAATGTCAACCAATAAAAAAACACTATCAAAGCCTAAAACTACCAAGACTGTTCACTACCACGGTCATACTCTACCAACGAAGAATTACTAACGTAATATAACTATATATTACACTGTATATAGATATATATACGCTAGTAATTATTCGTTGGTAGAGTATGACCATGGTAGTGAACAAACTTGGTAGTTTTAGGCTTGGATAGTGTTTCTTTGTTGGTTGACTTTTCTTTGATAGAGATTAAACGGTAGAGATTCTTACGGGTAGGCTTTTTTTTTGTAGGGTTGTAAAGGTGCCGAACATTTCTGTCGGTAAATAAATATACCGCGATAACTACCCCAAAAATAAATGATTTGATAAAATTTCTACCATGTGACATCTCTACCATATTAAAATTTTGCCAAAATGTAAATCTATACCCCAGAAACAATCTATCAATATCTCTACCATAAATAAATGTCTACCGGCGACAACTCTACGACAAAAATGTATTACCATATTAAATGTCCACCACATTTACATCTCTACCACATAACATCTCTACCAAATGCTGATAACCGATTTTTCAAATGGTAAAAATATTTGCTGAAAATGTCAACACACAAATTGTTTACTTTTCAATAATGTAATAAAAGATCTATAAAAACTGAATGCCCACAACCATTTCATTATCTATTTTAACCATTAATGAATACCGAAAGTTTTTCTTTCTATTCTTATAGACTTAATGTTTTCTCTTACGTTTTGTTCCGAAGCTGTTGTTCCGAATGAAAAAAAAAAATTATATTGCTATTTTGGATCCCATAACCGCACAAAATAATATACTGATTTTTATTAATGAAAAATAATATATTATTTTGCGCGGTTATGGGAACCATTAATTTTCATTAATTAAATTAATTAAATAATTAAATTTATATATATAATATATAAATATAATATGCTCCTGGTAGAGTTGTTATGTGGTAGTCGTGTTATCTAATATTATTTTCTTTTCAGGTAGAATTTTTACGTTTGGTACAGTTGTTACGAGGTAGTATTATTTATGGTATAGTTGTTACGGGACATTTTTTTGGGGTGGCGTTAAATTTTGGTAGAGATCTTTCTGGTAGAGCTATAAATGTGCCGTTTTATTAATCCGGGGAACACCATGCGTCGATAAAACAGGGTTATAATTTGCCGGTCGAAACAACACCAGCACCGCAGATTTTGAAACCGTTGAAATTCAAAAAATACGCGTTCAACGTTTATACCAAGGCCGCGTTCCAAATTGCACTCAAAGCGTATATGCATGTTGGGTGCGTTTGATCGCTGTTGTTTACATCATTCGGGCCGCGGCTCAAGTTTCTACGTAAATAAAATATAATTTGGTGAATTACGTTTTTAGAACCGATATTCTCCGTAAAATATCACCAGAGTGTTGTAGCAATCGCAAGTTAATTATTAAAAAATGATTCTAACCTAAAAAAACGAAAAACAGTTTTTCGTATCTCATTGTAAAAGATGGATAAAATAAGAGCAATGAAGGAAAAATACACCATGCCAAGTGAAGAAGAATTAAACCATAGTTTTAATACGGGTTTTCAGCACATGAAGGAATCTCTTAGAAAACAAGAAGACCATTTGTTGGGTGAGTAATGTCACTGCCAGTAAAACATTTTTTAAAACAAATTTCAACTTCCGTATTTCCTCGATTACACAACATTTAATCCTTAGAATCGCAAATAAAGCTTCAACAACTTAAATCTGAAGTCGATGAGATAGAGAACTCTGTGTCCAGTGAGAAGGAACTTCTCAATTCAAAATTGCAAGAATTGAGTGTTGTTGACGAGCGTGTGGTAATGTAACAATTTAACACAATTTTTATTTCTGTTCAGGCGATCTATCAGTCTAGCGATCGGTAAAAATCCTGCTTTACGTTTTCTCTCAGAGATGCTTGATATTTGAAGAAAAACAAAAGTTATACGTTGTTCTCTTTTCATCAGTCAACAAGGTATAACTTTTGCTTTTCTCGAAATGTTAAGCATCTCCGAGAAAAACATGAATCTGCTTTTCAACTTTCTCACATTTACACAACTAATAGAGCGCCTTGAGTTAAATATTTGTTTGAAACAATAAATAAGCAGAAGATAATTTATTTCCTGTTCTCAACTTTTCTGGTAAACATCAGCATTGTACGAAAATCAAAAAGAACTTCCTTAGAATAAAGTATATATTAAATGGTGTCGGACAGTCTTGCATGTTCTATATCAAACTCTGTTACAAGTCGAACCGAGTGGTTTGTTTTATTTTCTTGAAATATAATAATAAGAGTAAAAGAAAATTTGAATTTAGGCTTTTCGCTAACTAAATTTTTATAACATTTATTACTTTTTTACAGAACGAACTTAAGTCCGACAAAGATATTTTGTTAGGAGAGGTTCGTCAATTGGAAATGAAGAGAAACGCAATGCGCAATGCAAAGCCAAATGTCAAAGATCAGAAAACAATAGAGCATGGATTGTACGTACTTTGACTCGATTCAATTTATTATTATTGATATTTAAATTTGATGAATTTTTCAATAATAAACCCATTAATGTTTCTTTTTTTTTTTATAATTATTGTGAATGTATACCAAATAAATGTTTCGTTTCTTAGGCAAAAATTCAAATACTACAAACAGCTGACCGGCATACGATGGGATTTTAGTGCTCCAAAAGAAATTGCAAAAGGATGTAAGTTGGTGTTTTTATAAATTTCATATTTACTCAATGTAACTGTTTTATATTAATCTTTTTGCTCCAAAACAGATGTAACGAATGGAACGGATTACATACACAGTTTTGAGTACAACAAACAGGAACAAGGTCAGAATCTGGAAGGGTCACTGTGGACAGAGGTTGCGAAAGTGGCAGAAGGTAGGCTGAGTCTGGAAGGAATTGGCGAGAAAGAAGTACCTGACGATTGATCACTTATTGTAACAACATTAAATCATAAATTCGTTTGCATATTCATAATAAAGATATATATTAATTATTTTTATAATCTTATAATAAATATACCAATGAAATTGTTACCGAACACTTGTTTGTACCGAATTTCTTAAACGTCTCTTGTCTTGACACTTCTTATAACTGACAATATGTAATACATTATGTAGTACATAAGCACTAGACTCAATCCCATAATAGTGATGATGCTTATTACAGAAAAGAGCACGCATCCAAGAACGGTTGCTCCTATCGTCAATATGCTGACTGAAAAAAGAAAGAAAACAGAAAAATTTTCGAGTAATTACCGTTTTAATAAAAGTGTCAGAAAAAGATGCATAGCGAGACTGCTGATGGGTTAAGGATATCATAGCGGTTCCGTGTAGTCAATTGACCATATATAAAAAATTTTTCTTGAAAAACTACAAATTGACACTATTATGGTGTATAAAATATTTTTTTTTTATACATTTGTAGTAAGATGACAGCAATCCTGATCAATGAGATAATATTCTAAGAAATTACATATTTTTAATCACTCAATCGAGCTACTCGTCGATAGCTGTTAATAGTCAATGAATTTTTCAAGCGAAATCTGGCAGCGTTACGCACTCGCACTGTAAAGATAAACCTTCTTAAGGGACAACACCACTGTGACGGCTTCAAAAAATCGATTTTTTGAAAACCATTTTAAAAAATCTAAAATACTTTTAAGATTGAAATGCCGTTGGACCCAGGTCGAAAAAATAATTATTTTCGTAGATATTGAATATTTTGTGGAGCGGTGCAGCGGTCCGCGACGTTCGGGGTCCCGCGCAGCTGGGCGCCTTAGGGTCGCCAGGTATTCTTCCCGCCTTTCTCAGGTATTCTTTTGGCTCCCTGCACAAAAATCGGCTATTGTTAGCCGGTTAACTATTGTTATAAATATAGTTTCGAAAAATAGCACTTGGTGGCGATAATTGAAAAAATTCCATGGCAGGTATAGGGATAGCGTCATAGCGTCAGTTTGCGAATAGAAGCGACGCTATTCGTGTCTAATCGCTCCGAATCGTTTCGTTTGTGAATATCAAACGCTCCAAATTATTATTTTCAAGTTGAAATGGAGGATAAGAAAGTGTACACGGGTAAAAAGGGAACAAAACGGAGCTACGTGACGAGGAGTCGATCGAAAATTTCGAATCGAAAACCTCCGAACCGTTATAGCTCCGAAAACAGTTCTGCAGAGCATGTAAACACGTCGGCGAAAAAGGTAAAATCATCGGACGATTTAGAGGTCGGTGTTACTAACGATTTCAGTTATCGTATAGTACAACTTTTCACTGCATTGAACATTATATCCACGTTAGTGAAATGTAAAGTGTGTGATCTTGACATAAAATTCACCGAAAAAAGTTTGCGCGGACTCGGGTTCAAAATCGAGGTCGATTGCGGCCATTGTGAAAAAGTGTTAATCAATTCGTGTCCTATGATTGACAACGCATACGAAATAAATCGTCGGATCGTATTCAGTATGCGTCTTCTTGGCGTCGGTTTGAATGGCCTGATGAAATTTTGTGCATTCATGGACCTACCGCGCCCCATATTTCAGTCTTTTTACGATCGAATCATAAATTCGATTTCGATTGCCACTAAAGCGGTGAGCGCAATGAGCAAAAAAAAGGCTGCACTTGAGGAGCAGAGAATTTCGTTGGAAAATGGGGTGGCGGACGGAATTATCGTTTCAGGCGACGGATCGTGGCGAAAGCGCGGTTTCAGCTCGCTTTTCGGTATAACATCGCTAATCGGCTGGTACACTAAAAAAGTGATTGACGTTATGGTTAAATCGAAATACTGCAAAGCTTGCGAGCATTGGGGAAAAAAAGAAAACACCGCGGAGTACTGGGAATGGAAAGCTACCCACGACGATGAGTGCCAGGCGAACCATAGCGGCTCCTCCGGAAAAATGGAAGTCGACGCAGCTATCGAAATGTTTCAACGGTCTGAAGAGCTCTATGGCATAAAATATAAATATTATATTGGTGACGGCGATTCTAAAACGTTTCTGGGCATATCGAATAGCGATCCATACGACGGTTTCGAAATAAAAAAAAAAGAGTGCATCGATCATGTCCAAAAACGTATGGGGACGCGCCTCCGCGAAATCGTGAAAAAAAAGGATTGTCTGGCAGAGGAAAGCTCACCGGAAAATTGATTGACGAGTTGAGCACATATTACGGCTTGGCTATTCGGAGGAACAGCAATGATGTTGACAAAATGAGGAAGGCAATTTGGGCAACTATCAAACATAAAATGTCCACAGACAGTGAGCCACAACATGACGATTGCCCGGAAGGAGTCGAGTCGTGGTGTTCGTGGCAGCGCGCGGTCGCAAATGGTGATATTTCTAAATATCGCCATAAACCGCCTCTTCCTCAGGAAATATTGGAGGCAATTCAGCCAATCTTCGAAAATTTGAGCAGGGACGATTTGCTGCAGCGTTGTTTGGGCGGCTATACGCAAAACAATAACGAAAGCTACAATAAATCAGTTTGGGCAATAGCCCCCAAGTGCCAGTCCGGAAGCAAAAAAATCATTGATATTGCAACTGATATCGCGGTATTAGTGTTCAATGATGGCCTGAGAAGTCTCATGAAAGTACTGGAGACGTTGGGGATAACCATTGGCCCAAATTGTTTCAACTTTTGCGTTGAGACCGACGCAGCGCGGATCCAGCTCGCGGAGCGCTCGCTCACAGACGCTGCAAAAGAAGCGAGAAAAGCCTTAACAAGTTCGAGGAAAGAATCAGGAGACAACGATTTGCTTCTTGAAGGCTAGCTATATGGTGCCGGTATCGCTGATTGAAGGTAACTAATTTTTTTTTTCAATTTATAACATAAATTAACAAACCTAAAACTTTGAACGCGTTTTTCTCAAAACCACTTTTTTGAGTGCGGCACGCAGCAGAACTCGAGCAATTTTTATCCGATCGACTTCAAATTTTTACTGTATCAATAAAAGTAGATTATCTAGAGAAGTACATAGGATTTTTTCGATATCTCAATAATTATAAGAGTTATAGCCTATTTTCGACGAGAAATTTTGCTCAAAAATCATTCTTTAATTTCAAAGGCGTGCCTATTTTTTAAAAATCAATATTTTTCTAAATCCCTATGTACTTCTCTTGAAAATATCATATTATTAACGAAAACACTCGGTATTTTTTTTCAGATCGACGTTGAAGAGAGTTCTGCTGCGTGCCGCGAACCACTGCGGAGATGACGCGAGAGCTTCCCCAGCGCCACCATGCGGCCTGAAACATGTGAAAAAAATGTTTTTTGATACATTAATAAACAAGGAACAAAACCCAAAAAAATTTTTTCGAACATCTCTTTTTTTCCCACAAAAAAAAATTCTTGAAAAATGTGAAAAAAATAGGGGGTCACAGTGGTGTTGTCCGTTAACCTCTTTTGATAGCGAAACAGTTTTTGTTTATCAATAAGTTTATGTTCGAGATAACTTAAAATGTTGTGACCTTAGTAAAAAAATTCATTTTTACGCCCAGGACCGCACATTTGATGCCTTTGATAATATTTCTGTTTCAGCGTAGCCTAATATAGGTTATATTATCGCTGTCACGAATGTGTAACGTTGCCAGCTCACTGTAAGAATTTTTCAGCGCAAACCGATCGAACAACTAATCGAATTTATTGAGGTTTTTCCAACTTTAACTCAAAATTTTTCAAGAACGAATTCGGTAACTCGATTTTTTTATGTTACGATATCAATCTTTGACGATTGATTTATAACTGAGAATGAAAACTTTGTGGCTACATAATAATTAAATATATGTAATATATGATCGGAATAAAATCCGAAGAGTTACGTCATAAGACACCGGGTTAAAGTTACAAATTTTGGAATTTAATTTCTCACTTGAATTATCGGTAAAGTGTTCCCAATTTTTTTCTGAAGAAAATAGAGTTCGATCGACAACATGTTTCAAATCTGATATCTTGTCTAAAACTCGACCTTTTGCTACGATCTCCTTAATTGGAGGAAAAATGTATTGGATAGAAATGTCCTTGTGAACAGAATAGGACGCCGGAAAGCGGTTGACCGTTTAAGGATAGTTATATAAATAATTTACCTTCTATGAAAATGAAACTTGTAAATGCAAATGCCACGTTCACAATGGCAAAAAGAATAAACAATAACAGGGGAATTGCCACTGCTGATATAATTGCAATACAAGCTGCCAGAAGAACAGGATTGGACATCAAATACTGCGAAACTGTTTCCACTGCTTCGCACATCTTTGTATCAATCAAAAACTGACTGAAATTTTTCCATGCATTTCCACCTGCAAAAATGTCCTATTTATTGCAATCATTCAGACAGCTAACGAATAACAAGCGTTATCAAAACGATCGTATTTTCGAAAAAATTTGCTATTATTTGTTTATACTTACATTGTCTTTTTATTGCAATGAACGGCCTTTCTTTTTCGTAGTACTTCTTATCCATAGTCTCGACTGGTTGCCGCTTAAAATGAAAAAAAAAGGAAAAACCAGAGGCGTTAAATAATTAATATTATCAGCAATTTGTGCGATCGACGTTTAAGATATTTTCGACCGGTTGCTGCAAAAAAAAGGGAAAAACCTACTTGGGTTGTAAATATTATAACTATACAATTATAAATTTACGCGATTGAAATTCGTGATAATCTATTGTTACAAAAAAAAGAAAAACTCACTTGAAGGGATGAATGTTTAATAAATATAATTAAAAATTAATGTGGCTGAAAATCAAGATAACACGGTGAAACCGTAATACCTGTTCCTTCATGGTTTCGGAAATATTTTAGTCACTTAATAACTATTATCATTTACACGTGTTGTTAATGGAGAAATAAATTGCGTCATGAGACACCATAAGTTACACACAAGAAATGTTAAATGTTATTTGCGACTGGCAGATTGCTACTCAGCTAGCTAGTCCTCTTCAATGCCTCTGCGTAATAATATGATACTGATAATTATAAGTGTGAGTACTCTGAGTACGAGAAAATTCTGCCACCAGCGCTACCGGCCGGTTCCAGTTGCAGCGACATGCAGCGGTAATTTTGCAAATTCTCAACCTGATCCAACGTTCGTGTTTCATATATTATTTCACGTGCGCAATAAATGTAGTCGATGTATTTTACAAGTTACAATAGCGAATAAATAATGAGCGTAAATAATCTTAAAGAAGCGTAAGTTTCTCACTTATTGTTATTTTTGTACTTAGATGCTTTTCCTTTCGTGTTATATTCGTTTGAGGTTATGTTAATCTCACGTGCATACTAAATATAAAATTTCATTGTTATTTTTTAATTTAATCAAATAAAAAATTTTAATTGTGAATAGATTTGCGGTCGAGTCGAAGTACAGTGCATTTTACACCGGCGGAAAAATATGTGTAAGTGTGACAAATTTTACGTATAATAAATATCTTTGAACACAAGTATGTAATTTAACGACTGTGATTTTCAATTCACATAATCATTCACGAGTAATTTTTTTGTTGCTTTTACAATAAAATGAACATTTGCAAAACGGCTGAAGCCTTAAAGTATACTCGGAGTCTGGAATACCCTGGACAAAGTTTGACCCCAATGTCCAGTCTTGAAAATTCATCATTCTAATATGGTAATTTCTTTTTGTTGAAAAAGCTGTTCAGTATTATTAAGGCATACTTGAAAATGATACAGAAATTTTATTCAAATCAATATTCATTACTTTCAAATGGACAATTTTTCAGACACTGAGGTACTCTACCATATGTAGCTTTGGAGTTATTGCAAAGCAGTATAAACTTTAACCCTAGAACCCCACAATCTATTTTTTTCAACGTAAACCCCGCACTGGGGTAAATAATTACCCTAGTTTTTTGTTTAGCATAAAATGTTCCTTGTATGCGATAATAAGGTTTAATTGTATACCATTTTCTTCGTTTTTCGATAACAAAGAGTATGGTGCATGATAAAGTTGCATTCAGTAAATATTTATCGATGAAAACTTTATAAAACCGATAGAATGGTTTAACAAAATTAGTTCAGGAAGGAAATTTGATATTATCGTCGGGTAACTAATTATCCCGTTGCAAGGTTCTAGAGTTAAGGGTTAAAAATTTTCCATATACGTAAACAACAAAATTATTGAAGTCGAAGTAAAAAAATAAATATTTTTTTTTAAATCAATAGTCTAAAGTGAAAGTTTTTCAAATAGTTTTCTTTTCTGGATGAAAGAAATAAGTGTTAAATTAAAAAAAATGTTATTGCTGGGTATTTCTGTTAATTCGATATTTAATATTAAATGAAATACTTTTATCAAATACCAACCAACTCAACTAACGTCGTCGAATTACATTTAGAATCGGTGTCACTTCTTTCAATATTCACTTTGAAATAAAACAAAAAATTGCAAAATGAATTTCTTTGCTTGAAATTTATAATCTGTAATTTTTGAGCCATTCATATGATTGAGCTTTCTTGAGAAAATATGATTTTTTTTTATTGTATAGTGGAGTCCAGATGGAGATCACTTGCTGTGCCAAAACGGAGGATCCATATCAGTTTTATTAATAAGCAAGGGTTTGGTAATTTGTCGTCTGGGCGAAACGCAAGAGGACCAAGAAGAAGATACAGTTAACAGTTTTGCAATTAGTCCGGACAATATTCATGCCGTCAGTCATCACAAAAGTAGTTTATTCAAATTATGGACTTGGCAAGGTGAATTTTCAATTGTTTTTTAAGCTTACAAAAACTTTCTGCATTTTTACTTACAATCAATTTGCTAAATAATTGAAAATATACAAACTTAAAATTTTCAAATTAATTAAATAATGAAACTTGTTGACAGTAGAACATTAATAAATATTTGATAAATGTACATTTTGAACTCTCGTACACTCACAATTATTTTAACATTTTGCTGCAAAATCATTCACAAGTAAAGAGTTTTTTTTACCAATTTCCTCCATTCAAAACATTGAAACACAATTTTATGCTATTAAATGAATCTTTCATAAAACAAACGATTTTTTTTAGTTAATCAAATATTACTACCTGCCATTCTAATCTGACATTGTTTTTACAATTAGCACTGTGTCTGATGATTATTAATTTATTTGGATTTCAAAAGGTGTTTACAGTTATTAAAGACTATGGTCAAATCATTTTCAAATATGTACTGCAGTATATCGATTGTTTTAAAAATATCTTCAGTGTAAATCTACTAAAATTTGCATTGTTTTTTGAGTTTTGGGCTCACTTTGGAAAGACAAAAATTCTCCCCATTATTACGTTGGAGATACGTCAAACTAAATTCTGTAAAAAATCTGACGAATGAGTGTTGTTGTTACAATAATTGTGCCACATTAATTACAGATGGTAAGCTTGTAAAATTATGGAAGTCGATACACATAGGGCCGGTAGCGCAAATAGTTTTGCAAGGAGATGGAGCAACAATGGCATCCGGAGGAAGTGACGGTGGTATAAGACTCTGGAATCTCAGCCATCAAGCATGTACGCACAGTTTTAAAGGAATAACCGGAGTAGTGAGCGTACTGGCTTTTCATCCAGACTCAGAAAAAGAACTTCTCTTTGCTGCCGGTGACAACGCACACATACTCGCTTGGAACACGAAAAACGGACAAACGAAATTGAAGCTGACCAGTCACTTCAGCAAAATTACGTCTCTAGCGTTTCACGATGATGGCGTTCATTTGGTCAGGTATTTCGAGTGAACATCCCTTAGATCGAAAGATTACTGTTTTGAAAAACGAAAAAATGATTCTATCACGTTTTTTGGAACTCTTAAACTGTCGGAGCTTTTGCAAAATCTATGTTAATACTATGTTAGTACTGTCTGAAAAGTGAATAATGACTGCAAGAACAATACCGCTGACCCATATTTCCGGTCCGAACATGACAACTCGAAAAATGGTGCAACTAAATTTTTATCGCTGCCAGTCACAGTTTTTTTCTTACATTCCGATAACTAATATTTACACATATAAGCATCAGTTTTATCGTCCAGTAATTTGACGCCAAATTACAATTTTTTTCCTCGATTTATTGATTTATTTTAGTTTTCGTAGGCATATGTACGTAATTTCTTATTTTTAAAAAATATCGTATTTCTGCGAAGAATTATTGGACGACAAAACCGATGCTTTTTTTTGCTGCTCAGCAACTTGGTTGGTGCAAATATTTTTCTCTTGTTAGCCAGTAAAAACTTTCTCAGCCACAGAAGCACCATGGTTACAAAAAGCCCCGACAATTTGAAAGTCTCGTTGAAGCCCTCCCTTAAGGGGTCATATACACCTAGAAGGAATATGGGACGAAGATTTTTCGTGGCTAAAAACACATTTCGAGAAGTATTTTTAATTTTTTACATGCAAAAAAAGTAGCACACAACCGTGACTAGACTACCGTTTAAAAAAACTCGTAACGGATGAATTTCAAAAACTGCTCGACCGATTTGGTGAACATTTTCATGGTCATTCTATACCCAATTATTTAACGTGTATCATAGAATTTTTTTTCTTTCGACAGAAAACAAATTTTTTTGTTTTCGACAGAAAACAAAATTTTTTTCACTTACTGATTTTTCAAACCTTCTAGGTGTAAATATCCCCTTAATGAATATTTTTGTGCAGTTCGGGTCGTGACAAAGTGCTGATTCTTTGGGACCTTGAGAAAGGTACGTCTGTTCGTGTGTTACCGGTTTATGAGGGTATCGAAGGAATTTTTTTGGTACCGAAAGATGCCGCGTTACCTGTTGAACTTCCGGCCAAGAAATCTGACGATATTTATGCAGCTAGTGCAGGAGAAAAAGGTACGTTCGACTTTTGATACATTATGCTGTAAACTTATATTACCATCATTGTCGTTCTCCGATTTTCCATTAAAATATATTTCTAAAATGGAAAAATTGATTAAATTCAAGTAACGACGTTTTAACATGATTTCAGGTATTGTAAAAATTTGGGAGATGAGAAGCGGACGTGAGGTTTTTAGCCAAAAAAATTCCATTGTTCCGGCTGCAAAAGAGGAAGGCGGCCTTTCCGTGACACAATTAATTTTTAATTCAGCTCGCAAACACTTCGCTGTCATTACCGCTGATCACAATATCATAATGCATTCCCTCGATACGTTCGCGTGCAATAATCAGGTTCGTCATTTAATATTGATACATTTTTTAAAAAACTACGTTTTATTATTATTATTTTTTTCAATATTTCGGAGAATAATATTGAGTTTTTTACTACCAGTTAGTAGGTTACTCCGATGAAATACTTGACGTCGCGTATCTTGGTGCATCTGATAGTCATCTCGCTGTTGCGACCAACAGTGCGGATATAAAATTGTATGAATTAACGAAAATGAGCTGTCAACTGCTGACAGGCCATACGGATCTCGTTTTGTCACTCGCAACTTCTCGAGCTAATCGTAATTTGCTCGTGTCTTCGGCTAAGGTAATTAAACCAATTTGTTCACATGCGTTTTCTTCAAAAATCGAAATAACGTTGATTGATCGTCGTCAAAATAGCTCAGAACAAAATATCCGGCTACATTAACACAAGATTTATGGCAAATCCTGGGAAGACTCAGGATTTTTCATTGAAAATTCGTCAAATCAACGGACTTCTGTAAATCTGGAGTTAAATTCGTACGCTAAAAAAATTCGCTGTATCCAACTAATTCACAAAGTGATAATAGCGTTCGTTTAATCCTCATTACGCAACTTAGTCATTTTCGGGATTGTTCATATCAGATTATTTCTTTGATACAAAGAAACAAACTTTTTTGTTTGTTTTTTTGACTTTGTTGTTGGTTTATTTGAGTTTGACCGAGTATGTTTGTTAGTCTTTTTTTTTATTAATTCGCAATTCAAAAATGAGAAACATACATCGTTTCGTTTGCTTGGTTATTTTTTAATTTGGGAATTGGTTTTTAAAAATTGGTTGACTTTCCATTTTTTGTTTCACTGTTTTACGTATGTATCATACAATATAGCGAAATTCTTTATCACTTCATGCGTGTGATATCGAAAACAATGTGTAGAAAAGGACATTTAAGGTCATGGATATTCCTGTTCCCGGATATTTTGACGGGAATCGAAGGGCGCCCAGTTAAAGTAATTCGTACTTTCATAATAAATTTACATTTAATTTTTTTGCAGTAAGTGAGGCTAGACACAATATTTTGCCTCTCTTCCAAAAATGTAATTCTATCTGTGGAGGATGCGTAAGTACAGCATTGAATGTTTTATCAATTCATATAATTTTAGGACAACAGTGTTAGAATTTGGCTGATGAATCCAGAAACAATGGAAATGTCTTGCATGGGTTGCGGCGTTCGACACACGGCGTCAGTTGGCTCCGTCGCAATTTCTCATGTAACAGGACGTTTCTTCGCTTCTGTTAGTCAAGACTCGTGTTTGAAGGTTTGGAGTTTGCCTGAGAAAATATCACCAACAGGTTTGTACTCTTTAAATCGAGATTTATTACAATTTTTATGTTTACTTAATTTGTAACCGAGAAAATATTTGCAGACAAAGATATTGCTCTAAACGCTGAGCATACGGTTGTGGCCCATCAGAAAGACATCAACAGCGTTGCAGTTTCACCAAACGATCGACTCATAGCAACCGGTTCGCAAGACAAAACAGCGAAATTATGGAACAGCGAGAATTTGCAATTGTTAGGAGTCTTTCGTGGCCATCGACGTGGTGTATGGTGCGTGAGATTTTCACCAATCGATCAAGTTCTTCTGACCACTTCAGCGGATTGCACCATTAAACTTTGGTCACTCACCGAGCTCAATTGTTTAAAGGTGTCAAATTATTCTAATTTTTTTGCTTTCTCCGTCTAATTTTTCTTTTTCCCCCTTGACCCTAGATCAGCATCATTTTTTTACCCTGGTCGTTACTACCATGGGTCTTTATGACCCAGGCAACTTTGCGTGCTCATAACTCTTGAATAGATTGGTATTTTTCGACACATTTTTTTAAAACAATACAACTCTTGATTAAGCGAATCGTACAGGACTGAATGTTGAAAAGGATTGGTTCCACTTTAGTTAAGGATCAAACGAAAGTGCATCTTAAATTAATCGGAAATGACGGTTTTGACCTGGGTCAAAGTGACCCAGTATTAGTAATTGAGGGTTAACCATCAGTTTATACCGAGCGTTATATTAGTACAGCATAATTATAAAACATATAATACGCCAAAAAAAAACAGTAATCGAATCGTGACTCTGAGTTGGGCTCGTGATCGAATTCTGAACTACTTTTTTAAATAAATAAACAAATGATGGTTCATTGTTTTATATTTGAAAGTTGGCAGATCGCCACTTGCCCTTTTGTTTACCTTGTTTCTTTCGAAACTATTTTTGAATAAAAAACAATTGTCATAGACGCTGGAAGGCCATGAGTCGTCGGTACTACGAGCAGAATTTTTATCTCGTGGTATGCAGATAATAACGACTGGTGGTGATGGGTTGCTCAAACTCTGGAGCGTCAAGACATCGGAGTGCATTGCGACCCTCGAGGAACACGAGAGTAGAGCTTGGGCATTAGCAGGTAAAATATTATCAGCTTTATTAAAAACAATAATTTATTTTCGAGCCTAAACCTCATTTGTCGCCTCTTTTTGAACCCGTTTTACGAAATTTGGCTCTTGCATAAAAATTTTGACGTGAACAATTATAAATTCAAAATTGTATTAATCTTTAAGTACGTAAATCATTTTTATTTTAATTGAATAATGTTGGATTCGCATTTGCAGTGAATAAAAATGAGTCTCACGTGATCAGTGGCGGAAGTGATTCGTTGCTTGTAGTGTGGCGTGACGTAACGGAAGAGAATCGACTGAAAGCGACCGCTGAGCACGAGAAATTGATTCTTGAAGAACAAAAATTATCAAATTTATTGAAATCTAACGAACTCACGGACGCGTTGAGGCTTGCTTTGAAACTCGAGCGACCTTATCAAGTTATAAAAATAGTGGATGCGATAATGAAACAAGGAAGAAACCAATTGATCGAAGCGATCCGGGAGCTCAAACCGAATCGCAAAGAAGCGCTTCTACGATGTGCCGTTACGTGGAACACGAATAGTCGTAATTCTCATGCGGCACAGGTAAATTTATCTTGTGAAAATTTTACACTGAAAAATTTACCGAAATACTTTGAACTTTTTGGAAGATATGGCAACAGTTCTTGGATAGAAATCGAATGGCAACACGTTCAAAAAGAACCGGGAAATTTTATTGTATTAAATAAAATTTTGCAAAGTACCTTCAACCCTAGACCCCTACAACGGGATCGAAAATGACCCGAATTCTTTAGTAAAAAACTTTTTTTTGAATTTTTTCGAAACTTTTTTCGTTATATAGAGTTTTCGTCATTAAATGTTCACCAAATGAAACTTTATCATATACCATTCTTTTCGCTATGAAAAAATGAAGAGATTGGTATATAATTAAACCTTATTATAGTACACGAGGAGCATTTTGTGCTAAAAAGAAGTTTGGGGTCGTTTTTGACTCTGTTGTAGGGTTTACGTTCTTGGAAAATAGACTGTAGAGATCTAGGGTTAATTATCCCTAAGTATGGCAATTTTAAATAAAAAATAGTGCGACTATGAAGTATGGATTGATCTAATAAACTTGTTTAATTTATTATAGCTCGTTATAAATGCGCTACTCAACGAGATTGGAAGCGACAATTTGCAGAAGTCAGGATTGGCTTCGTCGATCGAGGCTATGATACCGTACACGGAAAGACATTTCAAGCGTCTCACGCGGCTCATGCAAGACCTTCATTTACTCAATTATACTGTCAGTCGTATAAAGCCGCACAATGATCGTCCGTTAATCGATACTTTCACGAGTATATAATTTGTAAGTCGACCAAAAGTAGCTTCAATAAATTATATACTTTTCAAATTTTTAATTGTTTTTCCCATAATTAATAAACTCATTATTTCTAATGAAAACGTATTTTAGGGTCCCCCTCCTATTGCGATAAATTTTTTATATCTTTTAGCCCATCGAAAAATAAGAGACACGTGTTTTCTCCCAAGTTAAGCAGCCTCTGACAAGGTCAGTACTTGCTTGGGTGACCGCTTAACCATGTATCGGCTCGCGTATCAATCGATGAGCGGGAGGCAGTTTTTCTGAGTTCCAGATTGTGCCAAACCAACCGAAACTCAGTAAAAATATAACCGCCTGTATCGGCCAGGTTTTCCACAGTTTTCCTTGATCCTCGTGCAAATGCGATACAGTAGTGCATTAGAAAAGAGTGACTATGGGCAACACCCTTGGGGATCTCACAGGAACATGGAAATTAGTGAAGAGGCGGAAAAAGTGTTTTGTTTGTAATCAAACCTTCGTCGTCGTTGATACATGTTTCAGGGTTTAATGGAGCTTCTCCAAGACCCCATTCGACATCATTGTCTTCCACAGCTTCTAGTACGACATCTCGGGATGGTTCTTGGAAATCTAATCTCGTATCTTCGACGATTTCTACATTATTGAATTCTGTCATACAATTCTTGAACATTCTCTACACACTTTCTTTTAATTCCACCTCATAACTGTCGATAGTACTGTCAGGAATACGCATTATCTCGAACGTGAGAAGCAAGAGTCTTATTAAGGGGACTAGGCATTGAGAAGTCTCGAATTTTGTCGTTTTTTTGTGATCTGTTACTACAATTTCTTCCAAACATTTTGGCGCAAAGAAAACTGAAAAATTGGCAATGTGCCAGTTCGGAAGAGCAATAAAACTCCAATACTCCGCTACTGCCGTAGTACTGCGCGAGAACTTAAACGCGTTTTCCTCGAAACAGCATTTTGTACTAGTTTGCCGCGATAACTCAAGAACGATTGAAGATATCGCATTGATTTTTTTTTTAAATGAAGATATCAACTTTCTCTACAAAATGAATCGACGTCTATGTAAAAAAATCTATTATTATTGTTATTACAACAAATGTCATCCGTTTTTCGATGTTTTTCAAATTTTAACCGCCATTTTTTTAATTTTTGTTTTTTTTCAAAAATTTTAGGTTCAGTCTGTGGAGAAACATCCCCTGAAGAGAATGGCGTTTAGGAATTGCCGAAAACTTCAACCGGCCACTCGGAATCATGGCAATGAAGGAGCAGTGTATGAGACGCGTGGTCTTCTTTATCCGCCCATATCTCCCTTAAATATTTGTATTTTTGGAACCTCAACCACTGAATTTAATAGCCAAAACTCCAATAAAAACGTTGCAAAAAAGAAAATGCACGTATGTTGTTTCGTTTCTTCACAAATGCCATTTGAATTTTATCCCATTTTCGGCCGATTTTCGCTACCTAGTCGCCTTAAGTTTATTGGATTCAAAGACACGTTAATAACTTTACTCCCGATAGCTGATATAAAAATGATAGCTCAACAGTCGAAAAGCAACTAAACTACAAATGTAACATAAAATCAGCTCTAGCTCAAGTGGGCGTCTAGTCTGACTTTTTGATACTTGGGGTCGAGACTCTGCGCCGTCTCTTGATATCACCAAGAAAACAACGTTATATAACTTTGTTTCGGATTTTTCTACGTTCATCTATGACTATATGATAATCGAAATATTTGAGTCTCCTGTTTTCGTGAATGGTTAAAAATGGAAATTTACCATAGACTCATCAACTTACATCAACTGGGCAGGCTGTGCCTTTTAATTCTATTTTTGAACGTTATAATGTTGCGTGAAATTCAGAGGAATGTGTAAATTTTCAAAGTGTTGGGTACGTACTTATGTGGTGAGAATATTGATAACCATTCGATAAAGGACTGAACACCAACTGTTGCGTATAAACGTAAAAAATGCAAGAATATTTAATTGTTCAGATAATTATGATATTAAACAAACAACTTTCGAAATTATTCGAAAACAATTGGAAACATGGTGCGTGGAGTAAAAGTGTCTTGTAGCAACTGGTCTTCGTCTTTGACAAGTGCGGATAGCTTTTTAAATGGACTTGTCTCGAGTTGCTACCGCGACTCTCAATAACAGTTGATGTTAGATGAGAAATAAATATTTTTTTAGCTTATAAGCGCAAGTACAATGGTCACAAATGATTAATTTTTTTTTTAATCTTTCAGTGCCTAAAATTAAATTTAAGATTTTAGGGCTTTTTTACCCTTTAACTTCTTCTCCGGAGAATATCTAAAAACACGTCGAGTTTATTTTTTTGCTCTTCAACATAGTGTGTTTGTTTTATCAAAATCGGATGATAATTTTTTTTATATCTCTTTATATATTATTTTTATTTTATTTTATTATTTTTTATTATTATATATTAAATAATATAATAATATTATTAATAATACAAAAAAATAATTAAAAAATATTAATTAATATTAATATATACAATATATATGGGGCATTCCACGCCAAATCGGTCACTTTTAAAATTCGCAACACAATAAATTGTGTTGATTTTTTTTCTCTAATAGAACTCATTGAAAGAAACTGGTTTGATTTTTGTTTTTTCAAATTTTTATCTTAGCACGTTCATCAAAATGAATTTTTGAAAAATTTTCCGATTTTTTCTTTCAAATATCAATAACTCTCTCAAAAATGCAGTAAACCGAATGGATGAGGGGTCAAAATTTTAGTTTTAAAACGTACTTTCGTATGAGAATATGCAGCAATTCATTAAAATATTACATACAACTATTTTTCAAATTCTAAGCGAGTTATGTTATTTTCCACAGTGTTAGCCCCCCTCGATTTTACTCTTGAATTTTTATCAAAAACTATCATTTTTTAAATGACTTTTAAGCCTAGTTTGATAAGGGGGAAATCGTTCATTGTATTTTTTATAATTAAATTGTGGATTTTTTTAGTATTAATCATGCACAAATCCCTGAAAAATCATATAAACCGAATGGATAAGGGGGTCAAATTTTTCGTTTTGACAGGTGCTTTCGTTTAAAAATATGTCAACAATTATTTAAAGATTACATAAATCAATTTTTTAATTATAAGCAAGAAATGTTTTTTCCCGCAGTGCTAGTCCCTGTTGATTTTACTGTTAAATTTTTATAGGAAACTATCATTCATTTGATGCATTTTAAGACTAATATGATTATGGGGAAATATTAGTCTAATCAACAACAAAAATCTTGAATAAAATTAACAATTTGGAAAATAGAACTAGCTATTTTCTCACGTTCGTACTTAGCTTAAAATTTATTAAATGAATCATGCTTCCGTGCAAACACTAAAGAAACAAATTAATTAGTACAAATGCTATGAAAAAAGGTTATTTTATCTTAGAATTGGAAAAACTGGATGATGTAAATTTTGAATAATTTTTTACATATTTTTAAACAAAAATACACTTCAGAACATAAATTTTAACTCCCTAGACGATTCGCTTTGTTCGATTTTTCAGGGAGTTATAGATAATTGATTGTAAAATAAATCTATATTTTAGTTATAAAAATATACAACGGACAATTTCCCCACGATCAAACTAGGCTTAAAATTCCTCAAAAAAAGAATAGTTTTTTATAAAAAATTAACAGCAAAATCGAAAGGGGCTAACTATATGGGAAAAAACATTTCATGCTTAGAATTAAAAAAATTGATTCATGCAATGTTTTGATAATTCTCTGCATATTTTTAAACGAAAGTACATTTCAAAACTAAAATATTGACCTCTCATTCATTCGGTTTATTACATTTTTGAGAGAGTTATTCATATTTGAAGAAAAAAATGAGGAAATTTTTCGAAAATTCGTTTCCGATGAACGTGTTGAGATAAAAATTAAAAAAAAAAGACGAGTTCCTCTCAATGAGCTCTATTAGAAAAAAAATCAAAACAATAAAAAATGCGAGTTTCAAAAGTGGCCGATTTGGCGTGGAATGCCCCATATATTTTATGGATCTCAGGGGGCGGTTCATCCCCTTGTAATAAGGGTGCATAAAAAGATGAACACGTCAAATTTATTTGCCATGTGTTTGGACTTTCAAATAGCAAGATATTCTACGTATGTAGTCTGAGAATAAGTAAATTCATGACTTTTTCCAAATTATTGCTATTTTAGAAAACCTGACAGTTTATTTGCTTTTGAATGAGACTTTATCTATTATTATTATATGGAATAAGGAATTTTTTGATTTCGAATCGACGTACAGCAGTCATTTGTTACGACCTGCAGCTTCTTCTTCGGCCCATCGCTGAATTCAGACAGCTTTCCTCAATCAAATTGTCAAGTATCCTGATAGTAAGAAATAATTCAAAGAAAAATTGCACAATGTCAGAAAAAGAAATTCGCATTCTAATTTTTCTCTTGACATCCTGGCTGATTCACGAAGCCGTCAGAGTTATGGAACGTTTGAAATAGGAAAAGAGACATGACCATTTATCTGCGCTGAGTTTTTTCTGGAGGTTAGACATTTCGTTCGATTTGTCATCGCAGCATAATAAGGAAGAAAAAAATAGGGTAAAGAAAACAAATAGTTCAACGAACACTTCAATTTGCATAAAAGAAATAATTTAATAATCGTAATGACTAACGCAAATTAACGACTTCGAAATTTGAGAAATTACATGAATAAAGTCGAATATAGGTCGAAGAGAAAAAAAAGAAATACATCTAAACGCAAATGTTCGAAAATAGATAATGGTAAAAAGTCCTAAAAGGTTTCCTTTCGGAAACTAAAACCAAACTGATCGCACTTGTAACGTAAAATTTTTCCAAGCTGAGGAGGACCGCAGTAGAAAATCGTGACTTTTCCTTTTTTCTTGTCCAGTAGCTGTTTAAACACTTTGTCCCAGTTGGGCCTTCCGGCGTTTGTTCGGGTCTTCAAGCCTGTTATTAAATCTCGTTTTTCCTAAAAATAAAAAATCCCAATCCTCCTTGAGTTTTTAGTTATTTAAAATTCAGTCATTTTTATCATATTTGAAAACTTGTGTCATTCAAGTTGAAATCTGTAACTCTTCGAAATTATTTGGAGTCAGTGGGAACACAAAGTTTCTCAACTTTGTTTGCGAAACTCAATATTTCGAAACAACACTTTTTTCAACACGTTTACTGGTGCTTTAAAATTTGTTTAAAAAGTAAAGTAATTCACCATAAAAATGACCACAAATTCCAAGAACCATAAATTCATCAACTACAAAAAACGTCCTCACATTTGAAAAAAAAATCCCATAGTTTTCAAAATATTTTAAAGATGGGGTCGCTTTGACCCCATACAATCGACATCACTGTCCGGAAGTGTGCATTCGAGGTGTTAATCAGTTTTGTTTTTATCGTATTTTCATGACGTTAAAACTTTCATTATTGGAACGCAATGATATTTTGTTTGTTAGCATTATCATTTTTTTAACGATTGAAGCTAAGAGAAATAGTCAAATTGCTTTTTTTTTTAATTAAGAATTTGGAATATAAAATATAGAATCGTCCTTTTATTACATCAATCCCAACTCAACACCATTTCTTCTCGCAGTAGTAATCGTCAAAAATTTTGTAACAAAACTGAGGAAAAAAGGGTTTTTTAATTGATTAACCACTTTTACCTTTTCGTGCAACAGATCCATAGCAAGTTGAAGACCCACCGCTTTCATATCATTCTTTTGAAGCGCACTCGTAATATACATGTGCATTTCTAAAAAACGTTCCATCGTCACACCGAGTTCAGCTTGTTCCATTTCTAACTGGGAAAGAAGATTGACGAACCACTCGAACGAATGTTGATCGCGATTGATCCAAAAGAAATCAACCTATCGAAACGTAATTCGTTAATGAAAAGCAACATTTTTAACACAAGATAAATGTTGAAAATTCATATTTCATTTTTATATCTTTACGAAGAATATACTTTTTTTTTCGAGTGAAAATTACCTTTCTTAAATTCATTACAGTAGGAGGAATTTCACTCGCCCAAGAAAATTGACACTTTGGACAAGTGTGTCGTGCCTTCCAATACCTGTGCATGATCGACTGTAAAATCGAGGCGAAGGGCGTTACGCCGATTCCTGTGGCTATAAGAACAGCGTGTTGTGCCTGGAATATGTGACTCGATGGTGCACCGTATGGACCATCTAAAAGTATCTGTACAAAATTTATAAACAATTTTTTTTATATTACATTTAAAAAAAGAATCAAAAATCGTATAAAATTGCTATAAAAAGGTTATTTAATAAACAAATTGATCGTTTTTTAAAATTATTTTATAAATTCCACTATTTTTTGTGGAGCATCATGCCATTTTAACTTTTAAGAGTTTCCCCACCGATTTTTGCAAATTTTTTTTGTAACTTTTTTGTTGACATTTGTAAATTGTAAGGAAAAAAGAGTATGAATCGAAGAAAGTGTAAAATTGTAATCGAAAAATTAATTCAGTTAACGGGCTCATCCCATGTGACAGCTATTTTTTTCGCTTTTTTTGGGAATTTTTTTTTGATGAACCATTAAAACACACTATCTTTGAATGTTTACCACATATTTATTAACATTTTTACAGTCCCTCAGAATTTTATCAAACAAAAATAACGAGCTGAATCAACTTTACACCGTTTGGAAGACACTCATGTGTTGGTTGACGGCTGCCATGATTCCGGAGGTTTTGCTCATCTAAAATCAAAAAATCAAACGGCATTTTAATTTATAGACCTGAGGCTATGGCTGGAACTAGAATAAAGTAAAAATATCGAAAATTGAATTTTTGGCACGGTTTTAAATGTTAAGTTCCAAGTTTCGTCGTTTTTTTCGACTTTTAAAGTCGTGCCAAAAATTCAATTTTCGATATTTTTACTTTACTCTAGTTCCAGCGATAGTCTCAGGTCTACAAATTAAAATGCCGTATGATTTTTTGATTTCAGATGAGCAAAACCTCCGGAATCATGGCACCCGTCAACCAACACATGAGTGTCTTCCGAACGGTGTAAAGTCGATTCAACTCGTTATTTTTGTTTGATAAAATTCTGAGGGACTGTAAAAATGTTAATAAATGTGTGGTAAAAATTTAAAGATATTGTGATTTAATGGTTCATTAAAAAAAATTCCCAAAAAAGCGAAAAAAAAATAGCTGTCACATGGGATGATCCCGTTAAAGAAATGGATCAGAGTTGGATTATAATTTCTAAATAAAGATACATTTTTTTAAAATGATCATGAGCAATGAGATTTACTTCTAGGGGTTTTCCAACTGGATAATTTATCGCTGGTTGAACATTGAATTGATTTTTTGCCAATGCACGAATACTTTTTTTTCGTTCAACAGAGTGGGTATTCGGGCTCAAACGCCCTTCTTCAGCGGCTACAGCTAGAGCTTCCGGGGATGGATTCTGAGCTGTAGTTTTGCTGGAAGATTCGGTGGGTTTTACTGCAAACAAATAAAATAAAAACTTATGAAATGATCATAAAGAAAATAAAGTTTAGTAAGGCAGAAAAAGAGATTGCGATTTACCTCCGTTTGGCGTCAATTCGTACTCGCATTTTTCCATGCTCGGAGTCTTGAATGCAATTATGGTGGGCTTCGTTCTCATGTAACGAAAACTTTGAGCGAGTGATTTATTCTGTGGGCTCAAATATGCGAGCCCAAGTGCTTTTAGCCTCGCACGTCTTATTTGACATTCGTCGAAACTTCTCTCGGATTCGGATCTCATGTAATCACGAAGCCTAAAAGTGCACAGTTATCGAAATTCTCAAACATCGTTTTTTTTTTTAATTACAATTCTAAAAATTATATTTAAAATACAAATTCCAACATATTTTAGGCCAATGTAGGAGCATAATTTACTATTTTTCATGGCATCTGAATAACATTATTATTAACCCTTAGAACGGGGTCGAAAACGACTCCAATTTTTATAGTAAAAAACGTCTATTTTGCATTTTTTCGAAACCACTTTTGTTTTATAGAATTTTCATCATTAAATATTCACCAAATGAAACTTTATCATACACCATTCCTTTCGTTATCAAAAAACGAAGATCATGGTATATAATTAAACTTTATTATCGCATACGAGGAGCATTTTGTGCTAAAGAGAAGTTTGGGCTCGGTTTCGACTCCGTTGTAGGATTTACGCCCGGAAAAAAGATGGTAATTGTCGAGCGTTAAAGACGAGGCACCAAAGATCAATTTTGAAAATCTATGTACAAAAATAGTTCGAATTCATTGATCGAATGTCGCATAATTAAGTTATAATTAATCAACATTCAGTTTATGAATTAACCCTATTTTAGTACTTATTAATTAAAACTATTTTGCGATTAGATAAAAATATATTTATCCTAAGTCTATTGGTAGGTATAATTTACTTTTTTTTCGTCCTAGGGAGCAAGATTTGACCAAACGACGAAGCAATACTGAATATTTTTTGATAAACCTTGTAAATAGAAATGGTTAATTTTGACCTTCGGAACAAAATTCTATTTGATTAAGCCCTGAAGGATTTTTTTTTTACTTACGCAATCAATCTCTGCCTCTTCTTGTGTTTCGTTTGCATATCTGGCATGGAGAAAGACTTCTCCAGAGGCATTTTCTGGCCGTCAACTAATTGGTGAACTTTACGATCCCGCTGCAACCTCGGTAACGCGGCAACACCTATTACATCAATCAAGGAACATAATTAACTCGTTAATTATGATAATTGACTCGTTAAATATGATAATTAATTGAGATCGTAGCGCAAGCACGTCCGAGTACTTCTCTATCTTTACTTTAACACTTTATAAAAATGTGAAACTTCCTTATTTTTCCAAAATAAATAATTATTAAAAAAAATCGTGTGACGAAAATAAAAATAAAAATAAAAATATTTTCATTTCACTTCGGCTCTCGTTAAAAAATTCGCCTCTTGTTAAAAAAATGAAAAATTCACGTACGAGGTGGTGCTGCCAAATAAGAATTTTTCGTATTTATTGTAGAATCGGAAGTGCAGGTCGTTTCGTTGTCCGAAACGAAATGAGGATTGTCGTATGCTTGAGAATCCTTTGCGCACTCTGGAGAATTTTTTTTCTCAATAATGATGGAAGGTCGAACAGGTTTCGTGACTCTAATAAAAAATGTTAAGAAAAAAAAACAAATAATGTAAAATATGATAAAAATAATAAAGTGAGGTAAATAGGAAATTCTTTACGAAGGTTTTCGCACTACTCCGGACTGGCAAGCTTCCATCGGAAGAACTTCGCCGCGATGAAGTCTCTGCTGTTCTTTTTCGAAATAGGAGTAAAGGCTGTTGGTCCATTCGCCTACGGCTCGTATGTGAAGCCACAAGTAATCTAAAATTGCGAGAAAAAAAAATTGTTATTAAACCATTCCAGGCACAATATTTTAAAAATATATGATTTATCGGTTGATCAAGTGATTTATTGACAATCGATTGGATATTTTTTTTACTTTTCAATGATTAACGAGACAAATAATAAAGTAGGAAAAATCAATTTTTACGTTTCTCAAAAACGTGAAATGTGAGGAATTTCTGGTGAAAAAATCCAGTGAGAATTTTAACAATAAACGCAGCGTACTCAAAAAGTAGCCTGGCTCGATCGCTTTTTTTGTGAATTGCAGTATTATACATAAACGACTATTTTTGGAGCTTAAGCTGTTTTCAAAAATTGTATGTCTCTTATTTTTCTAATTATTGCAATTGTAGTACGATTTTTTGGTAAGTAAACAACGTGATATATTAATTTTCTGTTTTATAGCACGAAAACTAATAACCGTGAAATAACGCATTAAAAAAAATTCACCGCTCTGGTGGTGTATAAGGGTGGAATATACGAGTTGAAAAAAGACGACTTAAAAAAAAGCTGCAGTACGGTGGAGAGCAAATTCGTCATACACGTTATCGGAAATAAAAAAACCAAAAAAATTTGGAAGCAACATATAAGTAGCTATCGTTCTACGTAGGGGAATTTAGAAATTTTGAAAAATATAGAAATCTCGAGCATGTGAAAAGTTTAAAAAAATTTGTACTTATTCACCCGGTAATAAATGTTCAATCAAATTGAGCCCGTTTTATCAATCATAAAACGTCCACGTAGAACGATAGCGTCAAGCGTTTTTTTTTTTTTTTTATTAAAATAAAACCTTTATTAAGGCGATCAGATCATCAGATTTCGTTTATTTTGCTGTCAGTATGGTTGAAAAATGTAATTTTGGAAAAAAACGCTTTTCAAATTCGATTTTGAGATTACTCATACTTAGAAATGCAAAACTGCAGTCCCTGGTTCATAAAAAAATTTGTCTTCATTCATTTTTCGTATTTGTTGAAATCTTTACGAGCACGCATCGACTTTTTACCCTGGTGAAGCCCTCAACTTCAGTAATTCGCGAATGAAACAATTTTTTCGAATGTATTACAGAATGAATTTTTTCCTTCTCATAAATCGAGGCTGATAAGTACCTTCCTGCTCAGGTGCGCTGCTAATTGTCAACGGATGCCACTCGTATCTCGCAATAACTGGAATATTGACGAACACGTAGTCGCCAGGTCTAAAGTCGAAATGTTGAGGTCTTTTTATGACGAGATGAGTAACTTTTGAAGGCAATAGAAGGCCCGAACTGATGTACGTTTTTCCACTTTCCGAACGAAGCCAAACGAGACGACGTACACGCTCGATTAAATAAATTGTGCCCGGTACGACGAACCATTTCCAAAAATTTGGCCCGTGGAATATCATCAATATCCAAAATGGTATGTACATCAAATGAGACCAGTAAAATACCTGTACATTTTTTAAGAGAAAAATAAAAAAAACATCCATGTGATTTGGAACCAATCGAAATTCATCGATTTTAATGAAATTCATTCAAATGAAGAAAAATAAAGTTAATATCTGAAATTAAATAAAAGAATATCAAAAATAGAACGAAATTTTCTATTAATTTTTTGATTAATTATTGTATCGAAGTGAATTTAGTAATCATTAAAAACAAATAGTTTCGTCTATTTTCAATGAATTCTTAGTGAAATTATCAATTTAGAGATTAAATTTCAAACGGAGTCACCAACTATTTTTTCGAGAAATTCACCTCGAAGCAACCACCGCGTCTCACGAATGGCATCGAGCATAAAGACATGACGATCAAAATAATGATAAGGGCGACGCCAGTCGGATTAGCGCCACCGCCAACCAGTCCAAAAAGCCCCGGTCTGCTCGTCAACAGCCATTCAGACATTGTGTAATTAGCTCTGTTGATTACTTCGTCTTTCACCACGATCATGCCTGATTTAAAAATGAATAATAAATGGTCGAAAATGTTTTCTAACTTCAAACTTCAGAAACAAAACGTTGCTCCAAAAAACTTCGCTTCGCCCAAACAAAAATAAATCTGTCCCGATAAAAAATCATGAAAATTCAATTCTAACGAATTATTATAAAATTTTGTTGCAAAATATTTACCGAAATTCAGGAGATGCATTATGGTGTGAATCAGACTAAGAACGCCGATAAAAGCACCGACCATTTTGTGAAGATAAATATGATGATCGAGGGGTAATACGGAACTGAATCCGTGAGTTCTCAGGAAAGTGATGCATTGACGTAACACAAGAACGAGAGTGAATGTGCAATCGAAATTGAGACACTGACCTAAAAATATTCCACAAATTCGAAAAAATGATTCACCAAAGCGATTATTTTAACTTATTTTGGAAAAAAATCATTATGTCAAGTTATTTTTTCTAAATAAATAATTAATAACGATCTACCACAAGCACGAGCAAGCATCACATAAATTCCAGCTTTTCTATACTCATAGAGCCTCGAGACAAAGAGAGCGACGTTCGTGAAAATGAAGAGCGAAAGAAAAAGAATGTAAACATAATTATTTTTCATGTAGGGTTTTGTCAGTTGATAAGGCGTGAGAGACCGCAATACAGCTGATATCGAACGATCAGTTTTTTTAGGTTTTGGTGGCACCATCCATCGATCTATGCTGCAATCAATAAAAAATAATAACAATAATAATAAAAATTACTTTTTTTTACGATTAGTATTCCGTGATTAAAAAAATATTGTCTGCACTCAATTCTTCGTTATTGTTATTATTATTGTTTATGAATATTCGTTATACCTTATTGAGAGATTTTCCAAAAGCCCTTCGTGCTTTTCCAACTGTTTTTTCAATGCTTCAAAAGTGATCTCACCCCGATTTCCTTGATCGGCGTCCTCGAAAAGCGCCAAAGTTAAATCCTCGATTTGTTCGTCGCTGAATTTCATACCATTTTCCTCCATGCAGGCCCGCATCACATGTTCGAGTTCGCGATGTTGTATTAATCCGTCACCTTTGATTCACAAAATTATTAATTGACCAAAAAGTTGGAAAAAAATATAATTTTTTTTAATAAAAAACACTTGTTTTTATTAAACAACTTTTTTTCTGTTTTGTTGGATGATTTTTCAACTGTTGGACGTTTAAAAGGATTCTTTAAATTGGGAGTTGAAAATCTTTGCGAAATATCTGTCGTGGTAAGGCTTTTGAAATAATTTTAAAACAATCTTAACATTGTTTTTCCATTTGATTTTCAGGAAAATAATTCGGCAATTTTATTCTATGAAATGAAAGTTTCAGTTGTTGATTCGCTCGGATGCTCGAAAAATTTACCAATAATGTAATTTTCTCACCATCAATATCGTACACTTTGAAGAGAAATCGAATTTTATCGTCGGGAGTTTTGCCCGCAAATTGATGCATCGCGTCAAGAAATTCCTGAAGCGATATCGAGCCCGAATTATCTTTGTCGAATATCTGAAATACCCTTTCCGTGAAGAAAGGCTGTTAAATGCATGAAATTGGTTAATAATTTACCGTTTAGTTTGGTTGTTAATTCGCGTAGAAAAAGGTGCAAAACATTCATAAAACTTACGTTTTTCGAAGTTACAATTTTCTTGAATTCCTCGCGTCTTATCTCTCTCTCGTTTCCAACGGTTTGCCTGAATATATTTTCCAGCCATTCGAGATTTCCTTGGTCGAAACCTGCTCGAGGTCTTTGTACGATCACAAAAATTGATTTACAACAAAAAAAAGTAATTTTGAAGTTTTTTTTAGAATGTTTATCTTTGAAATTAACACTGTGAAAAAAAAGTAAAGATAAAATTCTCTACGAATTCTCGATCGAACTATTTTTGGGCTGAAAATAAAAGAAGAAAATTGCGAAAATTCCAGACCATAAAAGAGGTCGGAAATGATTGATAAATGAAAAAAATAAATAAATAATAAATAAAACGTAATAACATTTCAAGAGTACGATAAAAAACCAAACCCGACAAAATTTATCCTCAATTACACTTCATAATTGATGAAAAAAGAAATAAATAATGAATAAACGGGAATGAAATCAGGGGGTACGATAAAACGAATCGATTTTTTCACCTGGTGTTGCTGACGTCGGCGATAAATTCGATGATTTGCGCAGAGAGCACGTAACCGGTATTCTCCTGTTCGATAAGTCGAAACAACTTGTCGACCACCTGAAAAACCACCCACGTGAAGATTTATTATTGCCGCTGGTAAAACCTCCAACAATTTCGCTAATATTTATTTATTATGGGTATTTACGCATGCGTATGGATTTCGCTTTAACCAAGAAACGATTAATATATCCAGCACTATCTTTCTACATCTTTGACTCACCCCTTTGGCGGAAAAGATCTGACGAAAGGTGTCCAAGTTTACGGCTTTGTCCCCGCATAATTGATACGCCACACTCTCAATCTGATCTATGAAGTCTGTGTGTTTTTCATTTCTGTGAAAAATGATTTTATGACCGAAAGAATTTTTCTAAATGATAATCAACATCAGCTTATAAGAGTGATAATTAAAAAAAATACTATTATCGAGATTTTAATCGTTAATTTAAAAGCTGTTCGAAAAATATTAGAACCCAACTGCTCCATAAATATAATGATCAATTCAAGGGGCCAGTCCACTTTGAAAATTTCAAAAAATCGATTTTTTTTATACTGTTTTCGAAAGTACATACATTCAGAAATATTGTGTCAAAATTTTATGAAAATCCGAGCTCTCTAAGTATTTTTTTTTTTACCTGAACGTCAGGACCTCATTTCGTCTACCTGAGCGTATAGCGGGCTCAAACACGTTTTTCTCGAAACAACGTTTTCAAGATCTAGCTCCATCGTATCTCTAAAACTAATAAACCGATTCTCTTGAAATTTGAACCACATATTGTAAACATGATTCGCAACAAGATGACCCTCGATGGTTTTAAAATTTTGATTTTTACGCTTTTTTTTATAAAAAACTGCGAAAAAAACGCGTTTTTTTTACTTTATTTGTTTTTCATCTGCCATTTTTTTATTTTTTGATAAAACTTTATATCCGAGGGTCATTTTGTAGCTGGTGTCATACTGAATCTAATGGGCTTTGATTATTTTGTTTCAGACAAGCCGTTGCCGAATTGTGATGGAGCTACCTAGTCCACCTATTTTTGATGAGTTACGTTAAACTATAGTTTTTGTACTTAAAAATGAATAAAAATGAATTAAAATTTTTTTTTTATATATTTCAAGACTTTATTTATCAAGCCCAACAACTTTTATATTCATATCTTTTATAAAATCCTAAAAAAAAAATCGCGAAAATAGCCTTTTTTTCGTGGCTCCAAAGTGGACTGGCCCCTTAATAAATAATTGTTCAAACTAATACATGGACAACGATGATTCCGCGGTCAGGATGACCTCGTAAAAACTGAATAGGGTATACGAAGGAACAATAAAATAAACTAATAAAGAATTCATTGAATTATGTAATTACAAGTAATATAGACTTTAAGGACTACTACATACACCTAGAGAGGTAACAAAAATCAATTTTCTCAAAAATATTGTTATTCCCTAGTGTCACCGTTTATCCATAAATTATAAATATTTCCAGGAATCGCTATTATCTTGCAAGTATGAGAAAAAAAATGCAGCTTAATTTCGAAGGTGCTTAAACATTAAAATGCCTTTTTCTTAAAATGGTGTTTTTGAAGACGGTAACCATTCTGTCTCAAAAACTAAACGCCCGATTTGACTGAAAATTGGTACAGATGAGGGGTGGGGGTAAAATTTTCGAATGACGAAATTTCGAACAGCTAAAATAGCGAATTTTAACATACAATTATATATATATATATCGATAACTGTATGTTAAAATTCGCTATTTTAGCTGTTCGAAATTTCGTCATTAGAAAATTTTACCCCCACCCCAGATGAGATCACACAATTATCTAGTCTTTGTCGAGAGATTTTTTAAAAATAATCATAATTTTTTTTATTTAATAGGTATGTGCAAGTAGAAACTCGGCTCTGAAGTTGATTGCATTAAAAAATATACTTGAACGCATCCAATTCACCCGCCATTTTGGATATATGTAGCTTAGTCATTGCTGCTTTTATGACATAAGTTTCAGTCATTTACAAGCTGTCATTCCGTGTGTATCAATTTTATAAGAGATGGATGTCGATAAGCAACATTTATGCCACTGCATTCTATTCTGTTTTCAAATGAAAAAAAATGCTGCTCAAGCTATGGAATTGATCAATTCGACTTTGCGTGAACATTCTGTGAGTCATTCAATAGTAAAAAAGTGGTTTGCAAGATTTCGTGATGGAAATTTTAGTCTTGAGAACGATCCACGTCCAGGTGCAGTAAAAAAATTTTAAGACGAAGACCTTCAAGTTTTACTGGTTAAAAACCCGATAAATGGCAAAAGACCACAGATAGTAATGGCAAATATTTCGATTATTAATCTTTGTAACAAATATCTTTTCGATAAAGTTGAATTTGCCCAAAAAAAAGCCGAGTTTCTACTCGCACACCATAAGCATAAGTAAAACAAGGGGAAAAAGTTAAAAAAAATTCTGATTTTACGATTCAAACCTCTGCCATTTTGCGGAAAATGGATTTTAAAAAATCGGCCTCGACAGAGACTAGTTCTTTTTTGTCGACTTGAAGAAAAAAATGTTCTTTTATTTTTGAAATGGCGTTTAAAAAAACTGTTTTACTAGAAATTACAACCACAGCTCGTCTAACTTTTTTGTTTTTCATGAGATTTTCCAGTTTCATTAACAACAGTATGTATTTTCAAATAAACAAAAAGTTATTTCAATAGATACATTTTTTGAATATAAAAAAATTTATGGAAATTGATCCTATTTTTGGCATCTCTAGGTGTATGTAAGCCTATAATTAAAACAACAAAATTATCATCTTAATCAAAATGTAATGAAATTAAATGAATTAAATTTTCGATTATAATTTACATTCAAGTTATTGATAAAACTTACACGAGCCTTCTCTTAAGGAATTCGATCCAATCGTCTTGTTTCAGGAGTTCGTCTCGGTCCTGATCAAAAAGTATGAACAGTTGTCGAAGTAAAGCCTGCAAAAAAAAAGCCATTTTTTCATTCGTTCAAAAGCATTGCTCCATAAAACGTAGTAATATCTCGATTAAACGAAACATTTAGCGTATATGCAACGAGAGTAGCAGCGAGATATATATCTTAAAAATTATGAATCATCCGCGTTCTAGATCACGCTGTTACAGTAATCGCACTTCATCGTTTTTGAGATCCTCGCGAGTGTGTGCGATCACACTCTGAGATATTCCTCATTAAAATTCCCTGCAGCTTTTCCATATAACGAAATAATTTTCGTAGCCGCGAGCCGTACGATTAATAATTTCGAGTTTTACTAGTTTTCGGCATGTGTTCAAAGACATTCCATTCTTTCGACAATCGTGATCTCGTGGAATATCCACGCTATACAATTTCCGTAAATGGAAAATTCATTCATTCTCTGTAGTTATTTTTTGGATACATTTTCATCGAAGTACGAGAATTAAAAGAAAAATATTATGTCACCATCAATTTTTTCCCCATTAAATTATTCCCCATGAAAAATATGAAAGTGTTATGATTTTTTCCCCATGCAACAATCTAAACATAACAAAACATCTAAACTTAACAAAAAATCTAAAACAGTAACAGTCTAAAATGTAAATAAATAATATTATTTATAAAATTACGAGTACAACAATTTAGAAAAAATTACTTACCCGAACTGTACATAAAAAACCTCACAATTTCAAGAGCCAGTAAAAAATACAATGCACTCATGTAAGATGCTATTAAACGGAGTGAATTTTCTCGAAATTCGTATCCGCAATAATGAATATTTGAAAAGCGAATCGAGGCGATATTAAAATACCGTTCACGTACAAAATCTTGTACACAGTGAGGTCTTTAACAAGAGGGATGTTTGTATTGGTCCGAATATTTTATCTCTCACTAAGAAAACTGTACGGAGATAATTGGACGTTCTCGTTTGAAAACCTTCGAATTGTTTAGCTCTCGTACATACGTGCGTGTATGCATGTACAAATACGATATAATAAGCGCTTAAGGCTTTTGCTTGTCCTGCAGGTATACTTTGTGTAATAATAAAAATGATTAAAAAAAAAAATTCGAATCACAAGTATATACGTGTTACATAGATGTATATATATGTAACGTGGAATGTTTAAGGTGTAAATCTTATAACTGACTGTGTGTTCTCATAACGAGAAGACTCTTTGGTAACGCGAGTACGTATATAGACAGCTAATAATTGTATGGTCGACAATGGGGCGTTCGATCACTTCGAAAAAGCCTTCGAAAAGTTGTTGCGAGGTATGGGGCTGTGTAATCTGCAGGTCTCGACGTTATTCGGTACGCCTGTTCCCCTTTTCTTTTTATTCACTCTCTCCTTCTCTTTCTCTCTCTCTTCCTTTCTTTCATTATCTCTTTTCTCTCGTGACGTAAATTCACCTTATTGCCATATATTTAGAGCATGTAATAACGCGTGTCGCATTTCACGAGATCATTGGGAAGCAGGTCAATGCTATGGTGACCATGCTACATATAACGTAATATTTATTGTTTCATATTCGTAAATACCCTTTTCATGGAACTATTTGTGTATGAAACTGTACGAAAACTCATCTACCTTTTTCCTTTTTATCATAAAACTGATTTATTAATAAATTTGTGAATACGGTGCAAGAGAATTGATGAGTTGAAACAAAATTATTGTCTATCTTTACGTGTTTTAACGTAACATTGCAAAATTCAGATTGGATTATTCCGGTGGGATAGTTCAACTTATTTATAAACACAACATGCAAACTAATTGATGAATCTACCGACTATTGATTGACCTATACTCATCGATGTACAACCTTGTCCAAAAATATTTAGGCACAACTGTAGCGTTACTCGTTTACGGATTGTATCTCTTGAAATCGTTTCTGTCATTTGTTATCAACTATTCAATTGCACAGATGTAAATAAGACAATATTCGGCTTTATGGAAGTCCGTAAAGCTTTTAGTAACCAAATACTTCAAATTATTATTTTTTTAATATTCAATTCGATGGTTAGCTCGTAATTTTCACTCGTGTTGGACACACCCTGTCACAATGATGTGCTTCCACACCCTGAGCACAACAATGTACTTGTAACGATTCGATTTCAAATTTGAACCCTAGAACTCACCACCGAAGTGGATTTCGACCCCAGATGAATGTCGAATAATGAGGTTTTTGTCGTTTTTCTCAATTCTTCAGTATTTGAATAGGTTTTTCGTCGACTTAACTTCGATGAAAGTAAATTTCTCGAATATCATTCTATTCGTTTTTACAAAACGAAGAGATTCGTGTGCTGGCAAGTCTCTTTATCTCTGTAAAAACGATTTTACAGCCAAAAAAACATGGTGTTGATAACGACACTAGGTCATGAGTTCTAGGATTCATTAACGGGGTCATCCCATGTGACAGCTATTTTTTTTTCGCTTTTTTGGGAATTTTTTTTGATGAACCATTGAAACACAATATCTTCGAATTTTTACCGCACATTTATTAATATTTTTACAGTCCCTCAGAATTTTATCAAACAAAAATAACGAGTTGAAGCGACTTTAGACCGTTCGGAAGACACTCATGTATTGGTTGACGGCTGCCATGATTCCGGAGGTTTTGCTCATCTGAAATCAAAAAATCAAACGGCATTTTAATTTGTAGACCTGAGACTATCTCTGGAACTAGAGTAAAATAAAAATATCGAAAATTGAATTTTTGGCATGGTTTTAAAAGTCGAAAAAAGCGACGAAACTTGGAACTTAACATTTAAAATCGTGCCAAAAATTCAACTTTCGATATTTTTACTTTATTCTAGTTCCAGCGATAGCCTCAGGTCTACAAATTAAAATGCCGTTTCATCTTTTGATTTCAGATGAGCAAAACCTCCGGAATCATGGCAGCCGTCAACCAATACATGAGTGTCTTCCAAACGGGGTAAAGTTGATTCAGCTCGTAATCTTTGTTTGATAAAATTCTGAGAGACTGTAAAAATGTTAATAAATGTGTGGTAAAAATTCAAAGATAGTGTGTTTTAATGGTTCATCAAAAAAAAAATTCCCAAAAAAAGCGAAAAAAAATAACGGGATGACCCCGTTAAAGTTTTGTCCTGATAAAAATAAAAAATTTTTGGAGGGTGTCTAATACTTTTGGCCAAGGCTGTACATAACTATTGATCGGTTTATTGTTAGTTTGGTAACAGCCAAAATAACGACTGGATGTATAATAAAATTTGCTGAATTACGAACAAATCTATCCAATATATTTGCCAACTTGTACATGGTCTGACCATATCTTGCTGCATCTACTAGCTCGATCGTATTCTTCGGTAAATGCTTCTGCAACGCCTCGTCTCAATTACACTCTTATTTCTGAAGTATAGCAAACTGGCAATTATCATCCGATTATCCTGAATTCTATGGTGTGAAGAAAAAAATCCAATAGCAGCCTATTTATAAATATACACGAATAATCATAACTTCGAGAACGTAAAAGTACCAATTTAATGGACACTGTTTCCAGTACTGTTATTACAAAATCATTGCAATCAAAGTGCTCGTGAGTGCTCTATGTATAGTTAATTGCAGTGTCCTGGTAATAAATACTCTTCAGTCTTCCCACATGCTTAAAAAACACATGTTTATTTTTGCAAGCTTTTAATTGTCTCGCAAATCGATTGTTCGTTCTTTTTGACATTCAACCTCAATTTTTTCAGATTCAAAAAAACTGTGACGTATAGTTAATTCCTATGCTAAATCAAAACAATGTTTCATTAACAAAAATAGGTTTTTCAAAACGAATTTCTCGAAAAGTACGATAAAAATTCATCACTAACTCACACTAAAGATTGAATCTCTGTGTCGCTCATATTATTTTTTCTATCTTAATCTATTTATCTATTTTGTTTTATATTTGAATGTATGATAATTATAATTAAAAAAATGCAAACAAGAAAACAGCGTGGGACGTAAACAAGATTCGATTGTATACGTCATTAATAAAATCTACGAAGACGTAATCGGGATTCGTATTCGAAATCGAGAGTCAATTTTTTCCCACTTCAAACTGATTTGCATATTGATAAATGTAAAAGATTTCCAATAATTTTTTTTTTTCAATACTATGAGAAACATAAAGGAATGTAAATAAATAAATAAAAATGAAATAAAAAAAACATCCTTTTTGAAAATTGAAATCACGTGTATGCATATAAACTAGTTTTCAAGTGTTTAGAAAAGTGGAGGGGCACGTATCTGTAATATTCGTTGCTTTCAGGCAAAATATAACGCACCATCGAACACGGAGACGCTCGAGGCCTATCAAGGTCTCGATGCCGCGGGCGATCGGCCACCTTCGTTCAGGATGGGGGCCCTGAATAGATCGCCTCCATGCGATTCACCGCCGGCTACGAATTACACACATTCCCACATGAATATATATCTGTATAGGTAAAATACAAGTTTTCTCATTTGCTCGATCAACAAAGAATTATTTATCGAGGCTCCGCTAATTGTCCACTGAAGAGAACAAATAAATTCACCATGAGCTCTAACATTACTGTTTTCCTTTGATTTTCTTTCTGGCTGCGAAAGTATTTTTAAAAAATTATCTTTCTCTCTGATTTTCACGAATCACAAACAAATGGTCCCTTATTCAGAGTTGGTTGTCCAAAACGATAGATTTTGTGCTATAAAAAATAAATAATTAATTCGACCGAATTATTATTCAATTCTTATAGATTATCAATTGGAATTTATAACAAAGAGTCTCACACTGATTTATTGTTCAGTCACGGTACTCGGTAACCTTTTGGATAAACGTTTACCGAGTACCGTGAATAATTTAAAAGAATGTTTAAATTGTAAGTGGTGGAAAAGCAGGGGATTTCATTTCTTTTTTTGCTTACGCCGTTTAGCACGTAAAATCGACGTTTTATTGGAGGTCGATGACGAGGAAAAGTTGCTGCTTCTCGGTACTTTCACTCATCATCATCAAATATATTATGCACCATCTTCCTACAGGTGATTCAATACTCTTCGAAAAATGTTTCGACTACTATTGAAATAAATCAATGAATTATTGAATTTGATATTTGAAAAAAATCGAAATTTTTTAATTTTCAGAAAATTCTTCGAGGTCCAGAAATCTCGATCTATTTTGATAATTAGTTGGAGTAATTAATTTAATAAGAAAGAAATGACATTGCAATTCTTCGTACATTTTGCGATTGTACAAAACAGCATTTTTCTGGCCACCGAATTATTGAAATCGATATGAATTTTTAAATTTATATAAATTTTGAATTCGTCAAGTTTAAGAAAAACCTTCGGAGTTTCAGATTTTCGATCTTTCCAAAATAAACTCGATAATGTGAGCTCTTAATGTACCAATAAAGAGAAAAGCTGCAAAGCTCTAAGTAATTTTGCTATTTCACGAAGTGCACTTTGCTACCCCCTTTTTGGCGATAATAAAAATGTTCCCAAATTGTCTGACATTATCAGAGTTCCGACTCTAATTAAAAAAAAAAAAAGAAACCGGAAGCTTTTATAAAAGAAATTACCTCATCCTGAAACAATTTTCTGAAGTTTTCACGACTGTATTTCGGACTCGGATCGAGTTTCAGTAGTTCCACGCATTCCTTAATCGCTGCAGTTCTTCGCCTCTCAATGAGGCACTCTTCTTCCATCGAGCTCATGCATCTTGCCGATGTTTCGTAGCTCGTTGCCATTTTAATAGTTTTTAAATTTTATTTCACTTTTCACGTGTGTATTTCATGAATGTGTATTTACAGGCATAGAAATAAACGTTCACGTATAGAGCCATATAGGTTGTTTGATAAGGCGGCAGATTTTGGAGCAACGTGGGAAATTTCAAAAAATTGAAAACCCAAAAATGTCCAAAAATCGGTATTTCAGTGGTGCGATAAAAAAAATTTATATAATAGAGCACACGTGATGTAAGGATCGAAGTGACGCGGCCATCGCGCGTCCGCGCGTTAGCCACGATTAGTATCGACGTTGAGGACCGATCGATTTAACGACGAAGCGATCGATGAGTCTTACGTTTTTCAAAGAAACTTGCCGATTACCGTGACCGATTTTTATGAAGAAAGAAAAAAAACGTATGTGAATTGAACAATTTTAGGCCACGTGTATTTACGACCCTCGTGGTCATCAGCGGCCGGATGGTTTATCGATCTTTTGCCGATCTTTCACCAATTTTTATCTCCTCCCTCTTTGCTCGCTTCCTGTTTCGATCGGCGAGAGAAAAATCGCGATACCGATCTTCCGGGCGTGCAATCGCGACGCGCGAAAAAGAAAGAAAAAAAGATCGTGAATGAACGTGTCGTCTCGTGTTGTTCGAACGATGTGTCTGTCGTCGCTCTTCTTGTAAACTCGTATAGTTCGTTCCTCGCCAAAGATCTGGATGCTCGGATCGACCTGCTGGAAGAGAGAGAGAAGCAAAGATTCGCTCTCGGAGTTCCACGAACCATGAGAGAATCCAGATTGCGTGGGGATTTTTTACACGTATTCACATGTGCGTTCGTGTGTGCGTGTTGATTTTTTTCTTAATTGTACAGTATGTGTATAGAGAGACAACCTTTCACTTTTTGACAGCAAACAGCCTCCTCCATCGCTTTTTTTTTCATCGTACAAATTGTATATTCGTGTTCTTCAGCACGTATCCGCTTTATTAAGAGCCATTCGATCCATCCATCCCCCCGACTGTACTTTTATTACTCGCTTTTTTCACATTATCCATTTTTCATGAACGATTTTAAGGAAGGGATACAAATTACCCGGTATTATCACAAAAATTAAATGCACCGATGCCGGTCGACATTTCGTGTTGGAAAAAAAACCGGTAACTTGGAAAATTTTATCATATACTTAGCCATACTTATATTTTATTTATTATTACTATTATACGCTTCCGTCAGTAATATCGGCAACATTTTTATTTATTTCTTTTACAATTTATATTAAAAATATTACTGGTTAAATGAAACGTGTCGAACAATATTGGAAATTAATTGACAATTCATCAAAAAAATTTAACACCCTCATGTTGGACAAATAAAAATTATCAATAAAAAATAAATCATTGAATGATTTTATTTTTAAAATGTAACCGACTTAACTAAAAGTTTTTTATTTAAAAAAGAATCGAGCTTTGCCAAGGAACTGTAGCAATAAGTTCCATCCAATCGAGCAATTCATATTATTATTTCATTGTTATTAATATTATTAATTCCTCCACTAAAGTTACAATTTAACGTTATCGTGATTCGATTTCGGGACACCCGGTATAATTGTTATAATTACAAAAGCAAAGATCGAATATGAGAGCTTGATGCCCGTGAGCTGTTTAGCCGGATATACCCTCGGGGGACCTTAGCGATCATCGATCTGTCAGCCGATCTTGTAAGAGATTCGATCATTGCGGATTAGCACCGCAAGTGTTCTTACGCTCTCGGAATGGAGGACAGCCGTGAGAAGGCTTCCATTGATTTATTTATGAATATCTATATGTTCATTTATTCATAGTTATTTCATTATTATTATTGTTGTTATTGTCATCATCATTATTTTACTATAATCATTTTTTTTTTTATATTAACGATTAAATTATTTTTTTTCGATATTTCTTTGTATTTTACCCGTTGGGCCTTTACGACCCTTGACAATGCAATTATGGTCATTTATATTACGATGATCGTTATACGATAATGCTCATTGAATAAAATAATTAATCGCCTGTGATTCAAGGGGCCAGTCCACATTGAAAATTTCAAAAAATCGATTTTTTTACTGTTTTCGAAAGTACATACATTCAGAAATATTGTGTCAAAATTTTATGAAAATCCGAGCTCTCTAAGTATTTTTTTTTTTTTACCTGAACGTCAGGATCTCATTTTGTCTACCTGAGCGTATAGCGCGCTCGAACGCATTTTTTTCGAAAAAACGTTTTCAAAATCTAGCTCCATCGTATCACTAAAACTAATAAACCGATGCTTTTGAAATTTGAACCATATATTGTAAACATGAATCGCAACAAGATGACCCTCGATGGTTTTAAAATTTTGATTTTTACTCTTTTTTTTGTGAAAAACTGCGAAAAACGCGTTTTTTACTTTTTTTGTTTTTTATCTGCCATTTTTTTATTTTTTGATAAAATTTATATCCGAGGGTGATTTTGTAGCTGGTGTCATACTGAATCTAATGGACTTTGATTTTTTTGTTTCAGACATGCCGTTGCCGAGTTGTGATGGAGCTACCTAGCCCACTTATTTTTGAGGCGTTACGTTAAACTATAGTTTTTGTACTTAAAAATGAATAAAAATGAATAAAAATTTTTTTTTTTATGTATTTTAAGACTTTATTTATCAAGCCCAACAACTTTTATATTTATATTTTTTATAAAATCCTCAAAAAAAATCGCGAAAATAGCCTTTTTTCGTGGCTCCAAAGTGGACTGGCCCCTTAAGGGGAAACGCCACTATAATGGGCCAAAATATTTTCATTTTTTCGGAATCTTTTTACCCAGGTATAAACAATTATTTAAGGATCTGGTAAAGGATACTTGATTGAGCATATATTCAACTATGTCAGTACCAATTTTTATTGAAAAATATAAAAAATTTACAACGTTATGAGCTTTCATGTGATGATAAAAAAAAATTCATTTTCATTGTCCCAAGGAAATCTTGGTAACGGGTTACCTGACAATGAAAAATAAAAAAATTTCGATATCTATTCGAACGTAGCTATCATTGCACGTAGCCGGTTTTTAAAAATTTTTTTCATGAAATGGCGGCGGTTTGGAATTTATGTTAATCAATTTTTTGATTTTTCGACCTTTTATTTTGTTTATACGGTCTTAAAAAATAGCAATTATGAAAATTTCAAGAATTGACTATGCACAACCGAAGTTACTGCAATAATTAATGTTTGACGAAAAAAAGATTGAAATCGGTTTATTAGTCTTTGATTATTTCCTGGAACAAGGTAGAAAACAGGTGGTTCGAGGAAAACGCGTTTAAATGTTTCGTTGCTTTTTTCTTCACATAAAATAAGGTATTAACTTGAACATTGATCCTTACTTTTGATGATCGCTAAATTAGGTTTCTTTAAATAAAGAATAATTGGACTTTCTCGAGCATTAAAAAGACATTTTGATACTATGTATGTCGAGAAATTTTTTTTTGCACTGGATGTTGATGTTTTTATTGGATCCGTCAATGCGTTGATTGATTGGAACGTTTCGCATGTATAACGATCGTGCTATGCTAATCATAGTTGTAGGCATCGTAAATTAAAAGGCATTCCGCCGCGATTCTTTTTTTTTCAATGTTCAACCGTGTATTCGAACGCCTGCCAACAATTTTTTTTTACCAGCGTTCATTTAATTTTACGGCGATTATCGTGATTATATTATTTTTCTAATCAAACGATTAATCAATTAATCACAGGTTTATTTTTTTATCCTCTCGTGTGTAGTTCAAACTCATGATAACATTTTTTCCTACGTACGTTTTCTAATCGTATGGTAATTATTATGATCGTGTTATTTTTTTAAATTATTCCATCAATCAATTAATTGAATGTTTGTTTTGAAATTTTTGGTCATCTTATTTAAGTGCCTCCGATAATTCTTTCTACACAGATTATTCAATTGTTCAGCGATTTCTGTAATGGTAGCATTCAATCAATTAACCTATTTGATTGATTCGAACATTGAATGCCTTGACAAAGTTGTGAATTTTTAGATTTTTCAACCCTTTTTTGCATTCGATTTATACCCAATTGAATACTCCATGGATAATCAATACCGCTTGAAAGATTAATGATGAAACTCCCGATGGAATTCTAGTTTCTTGGAAATATAGTGAAAAATACAAAATTACGAATTACTTTAACATTTTGTATATTAAAAGATTAAAATGAATGATAAAATTACGCATTATTTCGAATTATTAACATTTTTCTTTATCGTTTCCATGATATTTATCGATACAAACTCAATATTTATGTAATGGGGTGAATTTGAACCACGAAACGTCTTATGAGGACGTCCAACCCTCTCCTTCGTCCCCACGTCCTCGATCCATAATGCGAGTACGCTGCTGAATTGCGCCTGCGTTTTTCAGCCGCACCTGCGCCGAGTTCGATCAACCCTCTGGGAAAAACCACCCCCTCTTGCCGGTTGGCCTCACGGTCAGTCACACCGTCCATTCGCATAGTACGCGTCTCTCGTACTCGCACGCTGTATAGTGTCGGACTTTTCCGCGGTTTTGCATTCATCAACGCGTTCCACGAGTCTGGAACGAAATGAAGTCCCGCCGAAAAATCTTCCCCTTAATTGACTAACTCTTGTTTTTTTTCTCACCCTCTCTCCTTCTGCACGAATGAGCCGGTTCGTTTACGACGAGAGGCCGCAAGAGTTTGGCGGATTTAAAGACGACACTTGAGCACATTTGACAATTTTTTAAATAGCTAATCAAAAATACACCAAGGTACAAATTTCTAATTCATTTATTTATTTATTTATCGTTAGAAAAATTGTGCAAGAATAAATTTAATAATAGAAGTCACATTTTTTTATTCAGACGAGCGAAATTAATCGAATCAATTCTATAGCTCATTCTCCATCGAATTTTATCCTTCAATTCTTCATAATTTTATTAAAATTTTTAACAACGTCATGAAACGTAAACACATTTTACGTTCATTCATTTTCATTTTATTTCAGATGACTGCGAAGAACTTTTTTTACTACGCTCTCGTATTAATCAATTGCCGACTAGCGATACCGCAAACGCACAATACACCATGTGACTTTAACACAATGTGTCTGTGTTGGGTCCAGGATGACAAGGACTTTACCAAAATGGATATCAGCTGTTTGGGTGTACCATTTGCAAGATTTCCTGGTCGGTCCCTAATTAATTAATAATCGATTGATACATAATTAGAGGAGCATATATCGTAATCATTATTAAATAGTTATCGATGCATTTCTTTATTCATTTTCTTTATATTATACGATGTATTTCCTGACCAAATCCTAAAATGATCTCTGCACGTGATCATTCAAATTATAATGAAAATTCTTCAGAATTTCTAACAATGAAGGGAGACGCAATAATTCATAATTAATTTCAGACGTCTCGGTGAATTATGTCGCCCAATTAGACATTGTGAGTTCAGGTATGCAAGTTTTGGAAAATGATGCACTAGCGAGTTCCTCAGGCGTCGAAGGCTTAGGTTTGATGAGCAATCGATTGGCAAATATTGGTGACAAATCGCTCGTGTGAGTGTCTGGGAAAAAAACAATTACTAACGAAATGTTATTTACATATAAACTGGAAATATATTTATATATATATATATTTTTATAATAATTAATTTGCAGCGGAGTATCGGACAGTCTTCGATCTCTCGATCTGAGCTACAACGCACTCGAAGAAGTACCCTTCAAGGCGTTTCGCGGTTTGAGAAAGTTGAACTGGCTCAATATGCACAGGTAAGGAAAATCTTTATCTCTCTCTCTTTCTTTCATTCTCTTTAACATTGTACGCGTCTCTTTTGCCCTCTTATATGGAATTCCATAAGATCGAGGCTGCTTACTAAAAGTGTCTATGTACAACGGGCCATAGTTGGACACTTTGGTATATCAATATGTATATATATTTCGCAATTTGGCATTAAATAAGTCTGCATTCGTACCAATCGAAAGTGTAGGCTAAATATGATAGTTCAAGTACGCTGAGAAAAGAATTTTGTTGAGTTAAACATACGTGCTCACACTGCGGTCAGTATCACCGCAGTATTTAATTTGATAAACTTTTTTCAATCAAAATTCATAGAGATTGTTTTTGATCCCCCACTGCATACGAAGTGAAAAATAATTTTACAAGTTGACCATCACTTTTGCTACTTTCTATAAAAGGAAATCAATCTTTTTTGTCTATTGAATAACGTTATCTGTCATTCTAATATGACTGTATTTTTTTTAAATATTTATCCTGCATTCTAACGATAGCGCAGATGTTGGCATTTTTCGTCGAGTTCAAAGTTATTAAAAGATACATAAAAATAATTTTAAAAAACATCGATTATCTTGAATACATTTTATGGTTTAAACTAAAAGTAATTTTTTCAATTTTGGGTCTCACTTTTTTCTAGAAACTAAATCTGACTATATTTTGAACAAACATGGTTAAAACAATTCTTGATTTTTTTGTTCGTTATTACGATTAAAATAAGTTCAATTGCAAATATTATTTTAACTAAATAATTGTCTTTTCATCGTCATAACTCGTGCGGTAGAGAATCAAGAAATTGCACGATATTTTTTTCAGTTTTAAATTATCATTCATCTTTTGATACAAATTTTATTCGGCTGAGAAAATTTTAGATAAATTATAAGCAAAAGCTGAACGTTTTTAAACATTCTGAAGGCAGCGTATTTTTTATGGGCTAGCATAATAATATGTTAATATAACAGAAATAATTTAACTTAATGAATAGCAATCATTTGACGTCGTTGGACGGTGACTGGGGACACGTGCGAGACACCTTAGCGAGCGCATTTTTCGGTGAGAATTCAATAGCGGAAATACCTCGTGTATTCACGGATTTCGAGTCCCTCGTATGGTTGAATCTGGACGCTAACGTTATCGAAGAAATAGCAGAGGATTCATTACCACCGAAGATTCACACGTTAAGTTTGAACAGCAATCTCTTGAAGAAATTTCCCCGAAGCGTTGAAAAGCTGGAGTCACTGGCGTGGTTAAATTTGCGAGGTAATGAAATCGAAATATTAGATTTGCCGAATTTTCTGAGTACGAATTTGGAGCTCGTGGATGTTAGTGAGAATTCGATAAAAGAGATAGTTTGGTTGAACAATGAAAATCACACATTGAGGATACGAGATTTGAATCTTGGCAACAACAAAATGGAACTCATCGGTCCGGATAATTTTGCACATTTGGAAGTAAGACGAATGCATTTGTCCTCGAACGGTATAAGAAGTATGGACGACAATGGGTTTCGTGGTCTGGAAAATTGTTTGGAATATTTAAACCTGGAGAACAACGAATTGTCGGTGGTACCGGAAGCGCTGAGTCGCTTGAAACACATCGCTTATCTCTATCTCGCGAACAATAATATTCAAGAACTATCGAACGACAGTTTTCGTGGTTTCGCTGATAATCTCCGGGCTCTCTCATTGGCAACGAACAATTTGATGTCACTACCGGTTCCGGCATTGTCCAGGTGTCAGCGATTGTTGCATCTCAATTTGGGCTACAACAAAATATCTCATCTCGAGCCGGGTGACCTCGAATGGGCTGAAAGCCTGGAAATTCTATTGTTACGTAACAATGTTCTTACGAAATTGCGCTCCGATACTTTCGAAGGTGCAAAAGGGCTCAAAGAATTGAGCCTGTCGTTCAATCATCTTACGGAATTGGACGACGATGCTTTCCATGGCATTCAAGACACCCTCGAGATTCTTGAATTGAGCTTCGCCTTTGCTACCGATGTTTTTCCCCAAGAAGCTCTTCGACCACTGACCAATATTTTGTGGCTCGTTCTCGACAACAATAATTTTCATACCATTAATCCTGAGGCTCTCTACAGCTTCGTACAATTGCGCTACGTCAATCTTGAATCCAACAGACTTCACTACCTTCCGGAGAGACTTTTTCAAGCTGTTATTCATCGGCAATTGCGCGATGTCAAGGTCGGTTACAATTTTCTCGAAGCAATACCCGAAAACACTTTTCACAATTTGACGGAGCTCAGGTCGCTCGATTTCACGGGAAATCGTATACGCTTTTTGCAATCCGCAACGATCGTCAATTGTCCCAAAGTCGTGACTCTCTCTTTGGCCTACAACCGGATATTGAAACTAGAAAAAAGCGCCATCGTTGGATTAACCAGCTTGAAATTCTTGCATCTTGAGTTCAATCGTTTGATCTCTCTTGATCTTGACGCCATCATCGACAGCGGAGGTCCTGAATTTGCTCTCAATGTCAGCTACAACGCTATAGCCAACATCAATCTACAAACCTCCATTAATAATCTCACTACCCTCGATCTCGGATACAACAATCTTACGCAACTTCCGGTCAACGCCTTCGGAGGTATGCCCAATCTGAGGACTCTGGATCTTCGCCATAATGATCTGACTTCTATCGAACCAGGTAAATTAATTCAATTTACAAATCAATGATTCAACATTGTTCTGAAATTATTTTCGAATTTAAATCACAGTCAGACAAATTTGACAGATTTCAATTTTATCTTTTAATACAAAAAAATGTTTGAAGTTCTGAATTCTCTTTATTAAGTCTTTATCCGTTGTGCGTGCACGGTAAGAATTAACCTGTAAGCGGTCGCGCTTCTCGAAAATTAAAAATGGTATAAGCATTTGAAATTTTTTCTAACTACTTTAAACAGATTTTTCTGTATGATGAAAAAGTTCGAAAATGTTAAAAAAACATTAATTTTTTATTCTATTTTATGCTTTTTTGTATCAATTATCGTTGTTCTTATTGTTTTTTCAAAATAATTATATTTGAAAGTCATATAATTACTGTTCCAAAATAATTCGTAATGCCCTATTTTTTAAATTAAATAGTTGAAATGATACATGTGAGAAAATCTTTCATCGCGCGACTAATGTTTACGATGTAAGTAGCACGACCAACGAAGGGTTAAAATTGAAAAATTAGCGTGCAGTAACAGTAGTGAGGTGACCATTTGGAATTTCTGTGATTATTACTAAGTCAAATGTAAATTTTCATGAAAATAAAATAAAATCTTTTATATAATACAGAAAATTTTATTTTATTTTCATGAAAATTTGCATTTTGCTCAGTAATAATCCTAAATTCTCATTTTTCTCAAATACGCTTTTGATATTTCGAAAAAAAAGAAAAGGTACTCCTTATTCTCTGATGAAAGGAGAATAACGTGTAACTTTTATATTTCTCGATAACTAAATTGCGTCCGAGAAAAATGCGCAGCAGGACTCTTACCGACTGAATGACCGATGGATTCCCTTAAGGCGAGCAACCACTTTAGAAGATCGAAAATTAGATGACTTTTGGATTTTTTTTTTATTGTGAAAAAAAAACGGACATTTCCGTAACTCTGACAATAATTTATTCATATTTTCATACATCTCTGGTAATTTTTTCAAGGTATTTCATGCATTAATTAAGGTGTAATGCGCTGTGTCCCTTGGCATGTCCTTATCGTCGTTGTCGATTTGCGGGAATTGTGCAGCTCGCAATTCGCATCTGAAATAGTCCAACAAATTTTTGTACATTCTTGAGATGTTTTTTAAGAACATGAACCTAAATTTGGAAAAAAAAATCGAGAATTGAATGTTGGAACGTGTTTGAAAAAAAATGATCAATTTTTTGCATTTTTTCCCCCCGGCATTTTGCAATAATAAATATGTTTTAAACAATCTAATCTTTCCAACTTTAGGTTCATGTTTTAATAAATTGTATTATGTAAACGTGTTCAAAATTTGAAGATGATCCATCAATTAGGTTTTGAGGTATGATTCCCGCAAATTGAAAAAAATTCGTTTCGAGAAAAACACGTTTAAAGTTTGAGCGCGCTTGAGAGTCGAGCGGAGAGTCTTTATCATTTATCTATATACCGTTAGAAGGAATCCGAATATCGTTGTGAAATTTTCAGGGTGTATTCTTAAAATATTTTGCTAACGATTTATGAAATAAAAACAAAATTGATTTTTTGAAGCGTCTAAATTGGTTGCTCGCCTTAACCAAGAAGATTGTATGAATTTAATTAAAAAATGGAGTAATTGATCAGTCGATTTTAATAACTTGACCCTTAAAAATGACCCTTGTTTTCTTAGTCATCCGATCTATAACTAAAACCTGAAGAAAAAGAATATAAAATTAAATTAATAATTAATCTAATGGGTTTTAAAGTATTAAAAAAGGCAGAAGAGATCAAAAAAATTGAGAAACGAAACGAAATTTTTAACTAATACAAATTTTGTAGTATTTTATTGCTTACTTGTTTAAATTAAATAGATCATACAAATAATAAAAATGCTATCAAGAATAAAAAAGGACGTTGAGAGCTTACTGTACGGAGAAAAAAATAATTTTTATTTATTTAAATAACGATCTTTCCAAACTTTCTCATGATAATGTACATTTGTGACATGTACAAAAACGCTCAAGTCCTCGAAAGGTCGTATGTGACTCGTTGTATTATAAGGGTCGTAAAAAAAAGTTTAATTAACGCAATAACAATTACACATGTAATTGACGACAGGTACGTTTACTCTGGCTCATCTGGAGACCTTGAATCTTCGAGACAATCATCTGGAGGCATTGAGAAAGCAGTCGTTTCACGGTGCACAATCGTTGCAACAGCTCGATCTGAGTAAAAACGAGATCGGCCAATTGTCGAACCAGCAATTTCGCAATTTGAAAATTCTTCGTATTCTGAATCTCTCGAAAAATCGTATAAGAACATTGCCGCGGGACGTTTTCGAAGGTACGAGGATTGAGATATTGGATCTTAGCGGGAACAAAATATCGATAATGCCTTCGTCGTCGTTTCTCGAGCTGGGTTACACGCTGCGAGATCTAAATATGGCGGAAAATTCAGTCGATCGCGTTGACTCAACGGCATTTCCGACCTCCCAATTAACAGCCTTAAATTTGGCGAGAAATCGTTTGACAATATTGCCGGACAATTCGTTCGTCTCGTTGGGAAAATTGCTCAGTCTTAACATATCGCACAATTATCTTCAAGCCAATTTCAAAGAATTGTTTCATTATTTACCCGACCTCAGACAATTGTACATGGCGAATTGTGGCTTAACAAAAATTCCAGCTTTCCTGCTCACTCGACTCAATGTTTTGGATTTGTCGCTCAATCATATCACCACCGTTAAGGACATTAGTGTACAATATTTGGAATCATTGAAGATTCTTTTCCTCGTCAATACTTCCATGTCTTCGATGCCCGCCATCAGATTACCTTTTCTCCGGGAACTCGACGTTTCCGGAAACCCTATCGAGGTATGTACGCAATAATATAATAATCCAATAACGATAAAAACAAATGTGTACGAAGATCGAAATTAATTGAAATATGGTTCAATCAGGTTAATCGTAAAACTTTTCTTTGGATTTATATGAGTCACGGAAATCCTAAGCTCAAACGATTTGCAGTATACAAACATTTAATAATAATATTTAATAACTAATTAGGAAGATGGAGCATAAATTATGATTAAATTGAGATTAATTACACAGAAAATCTCTTGAGTGGGATTTGTTTTGGATTTATTTCGGATTCTTTGACAGTATTTGTGCTTGACTTACCGTAAATCTCTTATTCCTGATATTGTATCTCTTAAAACGGACTCCTCAATTATTTCCATAAAAATTTGTTCGAAGGTTCTAACGAAAGATAGTTTCTCCGGTTATCCAAGGCTGGAAACCTTAAACCTTCGAAACCTGAATCGAACGAGATCGGTGGACAACGATTCCTTGAGACGTTTGCGTTATCTGAAACACCTAAAAATTCAAACTTGGCCGAACGTCGATGGTCTCGAATTACGGAATTTATTCAGCGGCTTGCCACTCCGTACGGTCGAGATCGAGGTCACAGAACGTACACTAAAACGTCAGATACAAAATGCATTTACGAAACAGTTGCGCGAATTAACGATCACCGGGTACCAGCTCGAAGTTATTTCGTCCGAGGCTTTTTCCACGATCGAGGGTGGCGAATTAATCCTCAGGATTAAAGATACTCACGTACGAAGATTACAGCCTGATATTTTTCTTACGTTGACCAAAAGAATGTCCCAATTGACTCTCGATCTTCGAAACAATCACATCAACGAGCTCAGCCCTTCGGTCATTTATGGCAATCTGTCGTGGGAAGCCGTTGGAACCAACATGGTGGCTGGTGAGCATTCTTATCAAAACTTGGACAAATTTTTCTTATCTAGAGACGCGGCAGCGTCTTGACGCCAAGTATTAAAAAGATAGTGTTGAACATCCAAGGCAAGACGGGCCGAGTATCTATACTCGAGATTGGGTGATTTTCCGTTACTTTCAAACTTCAAGTCAATGCCAGATCTCCGAAAGTACTCGAACTTGTAATAAGAGCTGAATTGTTTCACGAATATATTTTCTTTTCTTCAAGCCCTTTGAGCCATGGTGGAACTTGGTGCCACCTTTTATCTTGCAGTTTTTTTTATTATGAAACTATTTTTACCGCAACAGTTTGCCCAAAGAAATACCGGATTTTTCGTTTGCACATGGTTCATAGAAAATTCATGAATGTACAAAAAATATGTACATTCATTATTTATCGATTGCATAAATGCAATGTATAAACAAATAGTCAAAATTCGTACTTTCTCATAAAAAAATACATTTTCTACGAAGCTACTAGAAAAATCGCGATGAAATTTTTTTTACAACCTCAATACACTCTAAAGTATTGTTGAGAGTGTTGTCAAAATTTTCCGTTCGGCGTTTTTTGTTAAAAAAAAAATACAGTCGTCTCTGCACTAGATGCAAATTAACAATAGTATTGATCAAAAATTTTCGCTTGTTTTCGGCTTTTTAGTTCAGATTCGTAATCAGAAACCCAAAAAACCTATGCATGCAAGCTTTCAAATAAAGTATTGGCCACAGTCGCTCTTTCCTAATTCACTTCCTGTGTCGCATTTGCACGAGGGCCCAGGGAATCTGTGAAAAAACTGTGTCGGTACAGGTCGCTTTATTTTTACTGATTTCCAGTTGCATAATATTATCAGAAACTCAGAAAAACTGCCACTCATTGAGCGTGTACCCATCACTGTCGGTACCAAAGATTTATCATATCTTTTCACTCATTTTTGTGGAATTGTGGAAAAGAAATGAATCCTAAATAAATACGATCTAATAACCACTAAATATTTCGTATTCCAGATTTGAAAAACAAAAAAAAAACCTTACGATGAAGACTTAAGGTAAATAATGTACTGCATGCCAGTCAAATGATTGCTAAAACTTCACAATGTTTTTATACCAAGTTTAATGCACTAATTATACTCAGTGAAGGTGAATTTGTTAGATGACATGTCTAATTAACCTAGAAAAATATTAATAACGATACATTTGCGAAAGCATTAACCGATAGTGGCAAATTTCCATTATGACACATTTTCATTGGGACTTTTCCAAGAATAATCTGTATTTTTTAACCGATTTTAATGCACCACATCTTATTTTGTTCCTCAAGAGATTCTCTACGAATTTACCGTGTAGATTATTTCGAAGTTTAATTGTTTGGAAATTATAGCAATTTGTTTATGAAAGATTTTTTTCGCTAAATAAACAATTGGCTGCAACAATGGAACGATTAAGCTTAGAAGAAATCTACGTGGTGAATTCGTAAAGGATCTCTTGAGGAACAAAATAAGACGTGGTGCATTGCAATAGGTTAAAAATTAAAGATTATTCTTTGACTAATTCCGATGAAAATGTGCGATCATGGAAATTTGCATTTATCAGTCGATGGTTTCGCAGATCTATAGTTTTTAATATTTTTCTACGTTAATAAGACATGCTGTGATATAAATCCACTAATACTACGTTCAATTAGTGCATTAAGCTTGGCACAAAAAAATTGTGAAAATTTAGCACTCATTTGACTAGCATGCAGTATCTTAATATATACCTTAATTGAATGTTGCCCACTTCTACTCGGAATCCACAAAACAAATCGGTGGTGAAATTTATCCTGAAAGCTCTGAAGGAAAAAAAAATCTTCGAAGTCCACACCCGAGACCCAAAAAACTCAATTTTCTATTTAATTCTCACACATCTTTCTACTGTACATTCGTTTATTATGATAACCAGCAATTTACATAGTCCATAATAATAATCCTTAAAAAATAATAGTATAAAAAGAGAGAGATAGATACAGAAAAAAGAGCGGGAAAAGGGAGAGGAAAGTGGTGGGAGTAAAAATAAAAAAAGAATTTCACTCAGAATCAGAAAACTGATTTTTTTCCCCCCGATAAATTTCGTCAATGGCAGTGACAAAAGGGAACGTTTTGAAAAGTGCATTTTGTTTTTTACTCTACAATCTCGTTGAATTGAACGAATGTAAGAAAGGAAAGTGTCACGTTGAATAAAAGTCTACTTCCGGTTGGGCTACGAATCTAAACGTTTTCCCGATCCAATTAGACTATCTTTTCCAATAAATTTTTTTTTTCTAATCAAAAATTTCTCTTCCAAGGTGGACTTCAAGTTTCTGGCAACCCTCTGGAGTGCGATTGCGAAATAGCGTGGCTGAGTATGTGGCTGCGTCGATGGCTCAGAGAGTCTCGTCAGATTCACACAGCCTCGCAATCGGACGCTCGTCAATTAAGGACATTGGCCGGGCGTGCGGTTTGTACGCAAACAACACCGTCCCACAGTTCGGCCAAAGTGTTACTGACACTTGGAACACCGAATACAGCGTGCCAGGCCTCGGCTCTGAGTTCGGGTAATTACGAGAGACTGCCGAAAGTCTGGCTGTCTTTAATCGTCTTATTCGTACTGACGATCGAGTGCGCCTCCGATTGACTCGAATTTACTCGATGATATTTTGTCCACCCCGGCGATTTGTCAATAAAAAAAGAAAAAACGAGAAAAAAAGCAACAACAAAAAAGAGAAAAGATAATCGAATTTGGACTCATTTTTTGTATCCCCACGATTCAATTCCTCGCCGGTGCATTCTTTTTTGCTTTCTTCGAAAAAAAAATACGTTTTATTATTGTTTTTTTGGGGGGAAAATTTTTGGGCTTTAAACTGGTGGCGCTTGAGTGTGGTGCAGACAACCCTCCACGTTCTCCGGCCAATCACAAACGTTCTCGTTCGGGTTGAACACCAGGTTCACCGGACATGGCATGTGGTGCTTCCTCTCACCCTCGCACATGTAATACATCGTGCAATCACTTTTGTCCTTGTGATACGATATATGATTGTCTTCCTCATCGCAGGTCACCTCGTTCGCTGGAAAATAATGAACGATTAATCGAATTAAATTATACCAATTATTTCTTCGTTTTTTCATTATTTTTTTTTTAGTCTGGAGTCTAAAAGTGTAACTCATTGTTTTTTTCTACCAAAACTGTCGTTAACAAAGATGAAAACGACAAACAAACAAATTTTATTCTATAATTGTTTGTTAAAGGGACAAACTACGAAATATTTTTCAATTTACGACTTCCAAAATCCAACTTACGATTTTTTGTAGTGTATTTTCCACCTCGAACTCCAGTCTCGTAAGGCCCATCGTATTCGAGCTTAACCGAGTAATCGAGAAGTTCCTTCTTCATTGCTTTGATCAGTGGGTATTTTCCAGCACCGCAAGATCCACGGAAATCATCCATGTCCACGGACCATACCATTATTCCACCGAAACCTTCTTCCTTCAGCCACGCCATCTGCATCAATTTTCAAGTTTTTTACGTTTAATTTTTCCAGTTCATCAGTTCATTCACTTTTTTCACGAAAAACAACCATTTTATCCCTTGCAATGCGAAAAATAATGAAAATTTCAATATTCAATTATCACGAAAAGTGATAGTCGGATTTTTAATAATTTATCATTAATTTTAATCATTTTATCCATTGTAACACGAAAAATAATGAACATTTCAATATTCAATAGTCACGAAAAGTGATAATCGAATTTTTTATAATTTATCATTAATATTAGTCATTTTATCCATTGTAACACGAAAAATAATGAAAATTTCAATATTCAATAGTCACGAAAAGTGATAATCGGATTTTTAATAATTTATCATTAATTTTATTCATTTTATCCCTTGTAATACGAAAAATAATGAAAATTTCAATATTCAATAGTCACGAAAAGTGATAATCGAATTTTTAATAATTCCTCATTAATTTGAATCATTTTATCCCTTGTGATACAAAAAATAATGAAAATTTCAATATTCAATAGTCACGAAAAGTGATAATCGGATTTTTAATAATTTATCATTGATTTTAATCATTTTATCCCTTGTGATACGAAAAATAATGAAAATTTCAATACTCAATAGTCACGAAAAGTGATAGTCGAATTTTTAATAGAATGAAAAAGAATGACAGAATTTTGAACCATACCTTATTAATCAAACTTCTCTCATCGTCAAATCCGACCCATTGATCGTCTCTATAGGCGAAAGGCACTTGTTGCTCACTATCCCAAACAAGGGTCGTGTTGTCTTCGTTCAAAAACGTACAAACCTAGTTTTAAAAAATTGATGTTTACAAAGGGTTTTCAAAAAATATGTTACGTAATAATAATAATAATAATAATAATAATAATAATAATAATAATAATAATAATAATAACGATTCGTGTACCTCATAATAGGAAAGGAAACCAGATTCGTTGGTGAAATTTCCAGGTGTACCACCACCGGAAGCTGGTGCTCCAATGTCAAATTTGTCTTTATCAACGAGGGTAAACGATCTGCCATAAGTGGGCATACCGATCATCAATTTCTCTTTAGGAGCTCCTTGTTTGACCCATTCTCGAGCACTGAAATCCTACGTTAAAACGATATCAATTAAATTCAAGAAAATCAAAATTTTTTAACATCATTATTTCGAATACTCCTTTGTTATGAAGGATTGTAAATTTTTTTAAATCTCGATTTTCTTTAATTTTTAAGCCGAAATAATTAATCGAATGATTATATTTATTGGCAATTGAAAAACGGTATTTTAATTATTGATTTTTTTCATTTTTGTCATCGTCGATCAAAAAGTGTCAAATAAATGCATACGACAGTGAGTTTTTTCTGATAACTCGTTGCGCTTTCCAAGGGATAAAGAGGGCTGTTGTGACCAACTTGTCTCTCCCATTGTCCATGGAAATCGTAAGTCATTACGTTTATAAAGTCCAGATACTTTGATATTTCGGGTACGTCGTAGCTGAAAAGAACAATTCATCGATTTAGTTAATTTAATTACAGTAATTATGGAATATTCGGAATTTTTTCGAAGTATGAAAATTAATTTTTACCCTGCAGCAATAGCCTCGAAACTGGCTGGCACCGCCGCCGAAAGTATGAGTTTTGGTTGTCCGGAACTTTTCGCTTCACCCTCGAAAGCCACCCTCAATTCTTTCAGAAGATTTACGTAAGCTGCACGATCATCGGCTCCTCTGAACAAAATGATCGATCAATTTTTTTTCATTCTTCAAAGTTGGACAAAATTGTTTAAAGAAAAATCACTTTTTATTGTATAGATTCTAGAAAAGATTTTTCAAAAAAAAAAAAAAAAGCAAAAAACAACAGAAATTTTTCAGTAATGTTTGTCAGAACTAGCCCTACCTTGGATATTCCCAATCGACGTCGAGACCGTTGAATTTGTACTCTCTAAGAAATTCGATAGCTTCGTAAACGAATTGATTCATACGGAAAGTATTTGAGGTAAGTTCTTTAAAGGGGGTTGAACCAAAAGCCCAACCACCGATTGCGAGTAATATCTGAAATTCAAAATAACTTCATTATTTATTCGCCAACGACGTTGAAGTAAATATAAAATATTATAGACAAAAAAACTGAGAAAAAGGTAAAACGAATTTAAAGAAGGAGTTTACTATTAAATTGATCGTTAGATTAAGAAATGGTTTGAAATTTATTATTGACTTAAAAAAATTACCAGGAAAAAATTAAAAGGTAATGATTTTTTTTTTTTTTTAATGCTCACTTTGATGTCAGGATTTTTTTCGCGCAATCCAATCAAGCGTTCATACATTTCAGCGTCTTTATCGCTACCCTCACTCAAAAGATGATCCTTGAGGGTTGCAAAAGCATATACGACGTGAGTGCAGAGAGTTGGATCGATGTCCTCGGGCATAAAACGTCCTCCGGATGGCCGTTTGTGAGACCAATTTGTTAGATAACAAATCGTTTGGGGTTCCCTTTCTATAATGGGGCGAGCAAAAGAAAAACAGTAACAATATTACTCAAAGTTTATTTTTAGTCATGCCCACGGCTTTATCCTCGTTTGTTCGAACATTGTTATTTCTTTTTTTGTAACAAGTATAAAATTGAGAACGAATTTCTGTATTTCGATGAAAATTTCGTAATATAAATTATAGAGCAACTAATAAAAAATTAAAAAAAGTACCGAAAGTCAATAAATAGATCGACGGACAAATGTTTTTTTTTTATTACAATTTTTGTATTTAGTTTTGTTAATAGAGTCTAAAATAATGGGAACAAAAGCACCTTTCGACTGCTTCAAAAATTTGTTGCTCCGAAAATTTGACCGATTTAAAAAAAAAAACGAAAAAGTAATTTGTAGCATATTTTCGGAGTAGTTGAAAAAAATCATCGTGTTCCACTTATTTTGGACGTGATTATATAATCGATTTTTCCTCGATCTTCGATAATTGAAACTTGCTCAAAACTCAAAAATTAGAGACAACGATGATAAATGGAAAATTAATATCACTATTTAAGGGCTTACATACACCATGAGAGGTAAATAAACTCGATTTTTCAAAAACATTATTTTTCGATGGTGTCACCCATTATATGTCATTTCTAAAAATTTCCTGGGAATCGATAACATATTGCAGCTATGAAAAAAAAGTTTAATCTCCACTCGAGAGATGCTTAAACACCAAAATCCTTTTTTTCAAAATGGTATTTTTGAAAACGGTAACCATTCTATCTCGAAAACTAAACGACCGATTTGGATGAAAATTGGTACAGAGGACATTTACACAATTGTCTGGTCTCTGTCGAGCAATTTTTCTTTTAAACATCATCATTTTTGTTTCACAAGTAAAAAAGGAAAAAACATTTTAGCAAAATGCCGACTTTACGATTCAATCCTCTGCCATTTTGCGAAAAATGCATTAAAAAAAATTCGGCCTTGACAAAGACTGTTTTTTTTGTCGACATCGGGAAAAAAAAATTGTTTTATTTTTGGGTTAAAGCTTTCAGGCGGAATCGTGGTTACCGCAAGTAGCATTTTGCAAAAAACTGTTTTACAAAAACTACAACCACAGCTCATCTAATTAATTTTTTTCAATGAAATTTTCCGCTTTCATTCGCAACAATGTTTTTTTTGAATATACAAAAAATTATTTCAATGGATACATTTTTTCAGTACAAAAAAAATTATTGAAATTGGCCATATTTTTGGCACCTCCAGATGTATGTAACTCGACAAATTCGACAAATGAAAAAAAAAAAAACGTAGAAATGATCTTTTTTTAAAAAATGATTCGCAATATGAATATGTTTTTTATGAAGAATAAATAAAAAAATTAAGAAAAAATGATTTACCACGACTGGGAGTGCTGACGACCAATGAATTGGATTTTGTCACTTTCTTAGCCTTGCTTAGTACCTCGGAAACGGCTATTTTGTATGGTTCTGGTTTCTCGACGATGGTTTCGGTAATAGTTCCCGCGACCGAGCTCCAATCGACGTCCTTGGCGCCATTACCACGTGAAACACCACGAAGTTCTTCTCTCATGGCTCCAATTAAAGGGTATTTTACATTTCCGGGACACGAGGTACCATTGAAATCGTCCATATCAACGGTCCATATCATAGCTCCACCGTAACCACTGCTCTTCAGCCAAATCATTTTGTTTCTTATTGATTTCTCGTCATCAAAACCGACCCATTGATCACCGTGCACGAGATACGGTACTTTCATCTCATCGTCCCAAACGTAAGCTGCTCCATTTGTCAACATATCGCAAATCTAAGATAAAAGAAAAATAATGAAATAATAAAAAAGCCAATAGAAATCGGATGAACGAATGGAATCAAAATAAAGCAATAAAGTGAATCGATAAAAGAATATAAACAATTCGATTGAAACATTCGAAACACATAAAGACTAAAAAAAAAGGAAACGAAATAAGGAAAATGAATAAAGCAAAATTAAATGCACGAAAAAATAAAAATTAACGAATAATTAGAAATTGAATAAATTCATAAAAAAAAAGAATTGAAGAAATTTAATTTTGGCGATATTTTGTACGATAAAAAATCTATCAAGTTTTTTTGTTATCCACGATTTAAAATGTTCCTTAATAGTTATTTTGATTTAAAAAAAGTCTTGCCTCATAATATGCGAGGAAACCCGACTCTTTGGTATATTCGCCAGCTTTTCCACCCCCGCTTGCAGCTGAGTGTACGCGGAAATTAGTGGGATTCGAAAGAACAAACGATCTTCCGTATGTTGGCATTCCTATGATCAATTTTTCCTTCGGTGCTCCAAGTTTGACCCACAGTGCCGCAGCATAATCGACGCTAAGTTGTTTCTGGTACTCCGAATCCAACGAGGAGCTGAATAATGGGGCATTGTGGCCAGTTTCGCGCTCCCATTTACCGTGGAAATCGTAAGCCATCAAATTTATGAAATCCAAATAGCTACAATGAAAATGATGTCACAATTATTATGATTAAAGTTTCGTTTCAATTAGCCTTGTAAATTTCGAATTATTAATCTTTATTGTCCAATCGATTTCGATCTTAATAAAAAAATTATTGACCAATCGATTTCGATCTTAATAAAAAATCTTCATTAATTAATTCAATGATGGAAATTAAAGTTTACACTTGTATCAATTAAAATTGACGGATTCGTTGATACCAAAAAAAAATAGATCTTTTAATCTAAAATTTTAACCTTTATTATCAGGTTAATGGATAAATACTAAATTAATTAATTCAGCGATATTGATTATAATGAGGTTTTCAATTTGCATTTTAAATATAGAATCGTAAATCTTTTAATTATCAAATGGGTTCATATCTCAATTATTTAACTAAATGATTCAATGATATCAATTAAAGTTGAATAATATCAATTAGAGTTCGAATTCTAATAGATATTTTGGAAAGCAACATTTTTATTTTCAAATCAGTACATAAATTATTAATGATTAGTATATTTTTTATATCAATCTTTGGAATGGAATTTCATTTTTGATAAATACCTCGCGACAGCAGGTACATCATATCCGCTTTTAATGTTATCTGGACCAACGGGAACTGCAGCAGTGAGTAAAAGTCGTGGCTTCTTCCTCTCTTGAGCCTCAGCTTCGAATGCTTCGCGAAGCTCTGAAAATGCGTTTTTTTTTTAATTACAAATATTCTAAATTTGCCATGGGATTAGTAAAAACAGAATATAATTGTCAAACGATAAAAAAATTAAGGAATGTCATAATTTTGTGATATTTTCATCGCTTAACAGAATGAGGTCAATTGTTTGTACCTTTTAAGAGTAAAACGTAGTTTTTCTTGTCATCGCCGCCCTTGGGATATTCCCAATCGATGTCGAGACCGTCAAAATCTCGATCCCGAAGATACGGTATGGCGCTGTAAATGAAAGTTTGCCTGGCGTATCGGGACGACGACATTTCTTTGAACTTCTGAGTGCCAAACGACCATCCACCTGTTTTTATTCAGCATTGAAAATGAAGAGTGAATTTTCTGCTATTTAGAAAAAACTTTCCAAAACTTTCCATTTTTATTTGACTTCAATAAATTTCGTATGAATTTCAAATCGGTATAATTAAATTGTGTTTCGACAGTACAAAAAATGAGGAATCTTGTCCATAATTAATTTCATTTAATCCTGATACATAAATCTTTTTTAAGCATCTCGATGCATTGACAGTACAAACCGATTGCAAGAAGAATCTTCAAGGACGGATTGGCCTTTTTAAGGTTCGTGATCCTCTCGTAAAGTCCAACTTTTCCATCTTTAGTCTCGTCGTTTGATTCGAAACTCGTCAATTTATTTTTCTTCAGCCAACCGAACGCAAATATAACGTGAGTGCAGAGATCGGGCTGTATGTCCTCGGGCGTAAATTTACCGATTTTCGTGCGATACTGTGACCAGTTTGTGTAGTAACACACGATCTATTGAAATTACGAGAAAAAAAAAAAACATCAGTATTGTGTAATTTCACTAATAATTCTCCGATCGTTTCGATAAATCTGAATTTTTTCGCTCCACTCAACGTCGTCCCAAGGGACGATAAATTCACGTAATAAATAGAATCAATAAATTACATCATGCACGATCACTGCAAATTTAACAGTTCAAAAATAAAAGAATAAAAAAAACGTTTAATTCATTGCCAATGAGCTTCAAAATTATCTTACTCTTTTCCCTCCTTTACCAGCGCCGATTTTTCGACGAAATATCTATGAAATTTATTGCTTTCAATTAGAATGATTCGGGGCAAAAAAAAAATTTAAGTATAGTTCAAAACGAGCGAGAAGATTGTGGGGTTAATGTGTTAAACTGGCGAAAAGAAAATTCTTGCGAGCTAAGCATCTATAAATATATACCGTCTGGGCAAATTACAAAGATCTTATGACCGAGCTCTGGCATGTGGAGTAACGATCTCCAAGAATTGCGTTCACCAGTTCGACCATAATCATTACTGGTATTATTGTTGCTATTATTCTCATTATTATGTTTTCTCGATAAACAATTTTTTAAATCTGTGTGCATGTATTATTATTATTAATTTTATAATTATTATTATCTTTATTATTATTGAACAGAAGTATGTAAATAATTCTAGATGTATATGCATCTATAATGAACTTTTAGAGCATTCTTTTACAACCACCCTCACGCTGAGGAATAACTTTCGTTTTTCACGAAGGTATTTATGATCATTGCTTGCGAACGAACACGTCTCGATCGACATGGATAAGAGGAGAGTCACGTTTTTTTTCGTAAGCAATTTTCAACATCATTCTCCTACGTGTGTTTACATTGTGCACTGTTATTTTCTTTTTTGTAAGCTTGAATACAATTTCGTGAATATTTTATTTGTTTATCGTAATTCTATGACTAATTATTTCTTTTATTTATTATTGTTCATTCGAATTACCTTGTAATCGGACGTTTTGCCAGACTGCAGTTCGTTCTTATGATTTTTACTGGACACTCTGTTACGCGTTACTTTGAATCTATTCACACTGGCTGACACTTCTTGATCGCTGCTCAAAGATGCCTGGGTCGTTGGCCTCCGGAATCTTTTTCTCGCGCCTGTAATATTTGTTTAAATATGAAAAAAAACAATCGGAATTTGGGATTTTTGTGCTCATTGATGTTTTTTTTCTTCTTTTTTTGAAAAATCATGGTTCTGTAATTGAGTTTACAAAATTTGATTGTATAGTTTCAACCTTCAGGATAAAAGAAAAGTTTAGGATGAAAATTACACAAAGGAAACGTTTTTGAGGATGTTTTTTTAATCATTTTTTCTTACCTTCGACATTGTGCAGGGTTCCAACGAGTATAAAAGCTAAGCAAATCAGTGAAGTTGTTCTCGTCACCGTGGCGAGTGACACCTGAAAAAAAGTTGAACAATATTTGAAAAACTGCTCTAAATCGATGTTTTTGACTTAAAAAAAGAACGAAACAGGTTACGACTATATTTTCTACATTATTATAGTGTTCTATGGATATATAAAATCGTGAATCTTGACAAGTTCCTTTCCTGCCATTTTTTATTTGTATTTTTTTTTCTCCAATCGTGCCCGTCGAACGGAAAGCGCGTGGAATTTAATCGTGAAATATCCGCAACACCGCAACTACCAATAGAGACGTTGGGGAAAGTGATGTCTGTGGTATCGCTGTATAAACTCGAACCTCGTTCTCGTAGATTGAGATTTGTCGAGTCGAGCGAAGAATTTTTTCCTCAAAGATCACAGGGCAAATACGGGAATCAAGAAAAAATAGGTGAATTAATCATATAAATCATAATCGGAATGAAATAACTGTGTATAATGATAGACCGTGCATACAAATCTGCAAATCATTACTCAGAAAATCTATTTTCTCTCCAAGAACATTTATTTATCTTCAATCTTGATATTATAATTCAATATCGATATTAATTCAACAGAGATTCCCAGCTCAATCAACTTTTTCTTTCGATCATTAAGTCATATGACTTTCAAATATATTCGTCTTCATCACTATTTTTCATAAAAATTACAAAAATAGAGAAATCGATTTATTTGAATGCATGTCTGATGGCGATTAATTAAAATAAAAACCCTATGCAGCATTCTAAGCCAGGGAGTGCAGGTGGTTAATTATAAACAATAAATACACTAATTTTAAATCATTTGAAAAAATGTTATATTTCTATAAACCATTATTTTGATATGAAATTTATTTAATTAAATTGACACAGAAAATTTGTATTCTTTATTCAATAAATTATTCGTCTGAATCTGCATCTTTTATTTCCAACGCGATAAGATCGCGTTAATTAAGAGGAATTAATTTTTTCCCAATGGAAAATAATAAGGAGGAGATAATTGAATCGTACGATGCTAATTTATTCGGTGATGCTTAATGCATCAGGCTAATTGAGAACGAGGAAATCGAGATCACAAATGTGAATGAGACAATGTTAAAAGAGTAATGATTCACGGTTCACTCGTCTCAGAGCTGATTTTTATTGCTATCGTAGGTAAGAATCGAGGTTTCCCTGTTTACAGTTGGGAACTTGGCGTGTGTTAGTGTATGGAGAAACTTGGCGTGGGTACCAGTCACCAAGAGGATGAAGAATGCATCCCACTGACCTTGGAACTGCTCTCTAATCAGAGCACACTGATTACAGATGAAACAATCGTTCCTTTTTCCCATAAGTTTTCTCAATTGGCCCCAATTACCTTTCGCCTTAATCATCGTTAAGTATTTGAAAAGTTTCAAGGGATTTTGCAATGAAAGTAGCCACATATGGTAACAATAAGACTATAAACTCGTGTTTAAAACACCTTTCGTGACTAATAAGGTCGGCGTAAAAAACTTTATCCCATTTCCATTTATCTTTATTCTGAATTTGTATCATTAAAAAAGAAAAATGAACAAACAACGGTGACGTAGACATCGATACCGGTATAAGTTAATTACATTAAATATCAATATAATTCCCAGCGCTTAACATGAAAAATGCCGAAGAAAAAACGTTATTTATCACTTTTTTAATGAACTTTATTCATTTCTAATTAATTTTCTATTTATATTCAAATTAGTATGCATTGTATAGAATAACTCTGAAATCCATTAGCTTCAGAAACACTGGTGTTGGAAAAATCTTTTTAATTTGTTATTAGTCCCCATAAAATTCAAATACATTTTAAACGAGTATAAAAATATTAATTTTATCCAATTAAGAAAAGAAACTAAATTATTCAAATAGTAATAGTGTATAACTATAATCACAGGCTCTCCTAGATTGAATGGTTAATACTATAAATTGAAGTTATAGATCTAATTTAAGGGGCCAGCCCACTTTGAACATTTCAAAAAATCGTTTTTTTTTACTGTTTACGAAAGTACATACATTCAGAAATATTGTGTCAAAATTTTATGAAAATCCGAGCTCTCTAAGTATTTTTTTATTTTACCTGAACGTCAGGACCTCATTTCGTCTACCTGAGCGTATAGCGCATATGAGCAAATTGGAGTGTGTTTTACATGTGGCCAAACGCGTTTTCAAACGTGCAAATGAAGCAAGAAAATCTTTGATCCAGAAGAAAAAAGCTCTAAAAGGAAACAGAAGAGGAAAAAATCGCATCGAAAAACGTTACACCGAAAAAAGCCGCATCGAAAAAAACTGCGCCGAAAAAAACGGCTACCGTAAAAAAAGTGTCAAAAGCAAAAACACAAACTTTGACGATAAAGTTGATGAAACAGTTGTCTGAAAATTACGGCTTAGCTGTTCGAAGGAATTTGAATTCTATTGAAGGTATGCGCAAAGAAATATGGGCAGGGTATTACTACAAAATTTCGACCGATGTCAAGCTGCAACATCACAACTGCTCAATAGAATGGTGCAAATACCTCAAAGCTAAGGCACTTCAGCAACATTATAAACATCCTCCTGCTCTTGCTGAGGAAGTACAGGAAGCTTTAAAACCTATTTACGAGGATCTCATCAAACCAGAATTGCTCGAAAGATGTTTAGGTGGCCATACGCAAAACAATAATGAAAGTTTTAACAACTGTGTATGGAATATGGCACCCAAACACATGTTCAACGGCAAAAAAATCGTAGACATTGCCTGCATAGTTTCTGCGTGTGTCTTTAATGAAGGATTTCGTTCAGTGCTTAAAATAATGGAAATAATGGGCGTCAAACTCGGCCCGATTGCTATCGGATTCGCCGACAATCACGATGACGAGCATGTTCGCTCTGCAAACCGCCGCAGTTCTGAGTGCTCAAAAGAGACCAGAACCAAACGAAAGCAAGCAAGACTTGAAGAAATCGATGATGATGAGCAATCAGAAGGGATTTTGTACGGTGCAGGAATTGCCGATTGAGTTTAGGTAACAGTTTTTCATAGTATAAACTTCAAACGCGTTTTTCTCGAAACAACGTTTTCAAAATCTAGCTCCATCGTATCTCTAAAACTAATAAACCGATTCTCTTGAAATTTGAACCACATATTGTAAACATGATTCGCAACAAGATGACCCTCGATGGTTTTAAAATTTTGATTTTTACTCTTTTTTTTGTGAAAAACTGCGAAAAAAACGCGTTTTATTTTTACTTTTTTCGTTTTTCATCTGCCATTTTTTTATTTTTTGATAAAACTTTATATCCGAGAGTCATTTTGTAGCTGGTGTCATATTGAATCTAATGGACTTTGATTTTTTTGTTTCAGACAAGCCGTTGCCGAGTTGTGATGGAGCTACCTAGCCTACCTATTTTTGAGGCGTTACGTTAAACTATAGTTTTTGTACTCAAAAATGAATAAAAATGAATTAAAAATTTTTTTTTTCATGTATTTCAAGACTTTATTTATCAAGCCCAACAACTTTTATATTCATATCTTTTATAAAATCCTCAAAAAAAAATCGCGATAATAGCCTTTTTTCGTGGCTCCAAAGTGGACTGGCCCCTTAAAGTCAAAAAATCTAGTACACGGAGAGAAATGTTGTAGAATATTTGTAAGAAATTCCGGCAAAAATTGTCGTGTTTTCCAATGATGTGTGTGCCATTATCAAGCAGAATAAAACATGTGAACAGTGCATATAAATGTCACCAAAAAGCAAAATTAAAATCAATGGTGTCAGTACGATAAAAAGTAGTGCTCTGGCACTGTAAAATTTCATGTGACATTTCATGTCAATTTTTGCTTACCTGGACATGAATTCCAATAGTGCTAATTTTTTAATTTTATTCCTCATAATAATAATAATAATAATAATAATAATAATAATAATGATGATGATGATGATGATGATGATGATGATGATGATGATGATGATGATGATGATGATGATGATGATGATGATGATGATGATGATGATGATGATGATGATGATGATGATGATGATGATGATGATGATGATGATGATGATGATGATGATGATGATGATGATGATGATGATGATGATGATGATGATGATGATGATGATGATGATGATGATGATGATGATGATGATGATGATGATGATGATGATGATGATGATGATGATGATGATGATGATGATGATACTTAGTATTATTATAATTATAATACTAATGAGCTAATGAATTAAAGATTATTCATCAATTGATAATCCATTCATCAAACAAATGATTTATTTATTGAATAAAGAAATCATCAATGAGATCAAACGTTTTGAATTTTCCTTAGTTCGTCTTCAAATCAGGATTTCAAATTAAATATATGTATGTGTCAGGACACAGCTGCGATAGGAAGAATTATGTTGGATTGGCAATTTGAGGTCGAAAGAGAACACCACTCAATTTGCTGCTTCTTTACATCCCAAGAGTTCTTTTTTCCTTTTTAGTATAAAACAAAAATTGTCAAAGGCTAAAGACCATGTCATGTCACATGACACATAGGAATAAAAATAATAAAAGTAGATGGCAGGCTCTAGCCTGATCGTCTTGTGCAATAACAAAAGACGAAGTTTGAACCAAAAATACCAAACAGCACGATAAAAATTGCCTTACACTGTATTAAATTTTCTAACCCATCTGAGATTTAATTGCGGTGCAGCCATTAATTTTTCTTTTACGGCGAGTTAAAAAGCAACTATTTTGTTTGTAATGGGAATTTTTACAGTGCTTTTTCCGAAACTTGACTGTACCGTATTAAAAAAATTCATAGGCTTATGTTAAATACTGCAATACTCATTGGAATCTTTAATTTTTTTTTCAATAAATCGTTCCAAAAAAGTCTTTCACACTGAACTTGTAGTGCAGAGCACGGTAATTTTTGTGATATTTTTCTCCCCGTGTACGATTGTTTTATCAACCCAACTCTTAATGAGTTATCAAAGTTGATGAATACACGATCTTTTATCGCGTACATCAACGTAATGGTTGGTAATAGACCGTAAATGAATAGGATCAAACTTGTTGAGCATAAAATTTCCTATATAATTCCTCCTGATGACACTTTTTTATCTTAAGAAACTCAGTCCTGAGAGCGGATTGGATAAATATGCCCCAAAACGCTCGTCTTATACCCCTCGAAACCCAAGTTGTGTTCTAATATACTCTCAGCATTAAACTATCAAAGATAGAAAAAGAGCTGTTAAGGACTTTTTTCAAGAAAATTTCATGGTCTTCAAAATTGGTTCTGTACATTTTTGCTCTATCTCTAACCATATAGGCAGTTTTATGAGTTGACAAAAAGCAAATATTCATCAAGTTTGACGATTGAAAACTCATCAAGCGGTATCGGAAATAAAAAACAATATTCGGCTTTTCGACTTGAAATTCGGTGCAGAACTTAAGTTACCAATATTGAACATTCAATTCGGGACAGCCTGTATACCTGAAAGAGGTGAATGATCAAACGGCTCGGCAGTCTTGCATTTCGTCACGGGACGTTACTCCCGGACCACGAGAATGTTTTCGATTCAGAAGAATTACGAACGAAGCGAACATTCGCATAGTGACGCGGAGAAAGGATGAATCCTTTTGAGGGATTTATTAACGAGGAAGATGAATAATTTAAAAATAAGATTTTTATTTTCCCTTGTTAGAAATTCATGGTGAACCACAACTTGAGATTATTTTCCACAAGATTTGCCATTTATAGTTGACATTAAGGTGTATATATATATATATAGAAATTTCTTCGAAGCTTTATAATTAACTAGTTGGTTTTTTGCTCAGTCATCTCTGTGCAAACCAGGAAGCTTCGAATGAGAGAGTTTCGATGATGCTGGAGTTATAATATATTACTTTAAAGGTGTGTGCTGAAAGATGTTGTGTGACAGTGCAGATAAATCCCAGATCTCTCGATCTCTTCCTCTCTCCCCTCTCTTTCTCTCTTTCGAATAATGAATAAACGAGGAAGTTGCTCGCAAATTATCATTACACAGCGGTTAAGAAGATTGAACGAGTGAGAACAAGATATAAAAAACATTGTTACAACTTTCGTAAAAAAGTGAGAGTCTGCAAATTAAAACAAAATCATTAGCATTACTCTTTTAGACGAGATTTTTTTTCGTCGAGGTGAAAATAATACATTGAATGGAAGGAATAATTAATAAAAGTATTGTACAACAAAATTGTATAGAGAATTCGAGTATTGAATTTTTCGTGAAAGTCAAAATAATGGGTGTTTTACTGTACGATGAATGGACAAAGTGTGTTGTTCCTTGTGCTATTATGTGTCCTTGTTAAGCTCGTATGAGACATACGATCCGCGAGTCTCGTTTCCTTTATAAATTCTTGCGTATGCTGTTCTGACCACGCCTAAGACGAGACAGAAGAGAGAGAGGGAGAGAGAGAGAGAGAGAGAGAGAGAGAGAGAAACGCTTTATGTACTCTTGGTTCGAAAGTACCGTAAACACGAGATCTCCTGATCTCGAGTTTGTTCTTCGAGGCTCATTCCCTCATTATTACACTCTCGCGACAATCCCTCAACGTTTTCCCTCAATTCGACCTTTCATTTTGTATCTTCCTTGAAGCTCGAGTTCAACGAGGATTCTTTAAAAAAAAAAATAATATTTTGTTGTTTGGTTAATAGCCCAATTGAGCAGAAGATTAAAGAAATTCGATGTTCATTAAAAACTGCCGAGGAAAATGAGCCATAGAACAATTCAGTAGAATTTTTTCTCGCGTCTAACCACGCACGGACCTTTACTACTGCGATTTTTCACTTCGCTTCTCTGCTCTCGATTCCCATCTCGTTCAGCGCTACTCTCCACCGTACTTTTTCACGACAATCGACCCTCGATATTACAAGGTTGTTACACATGTCAACTCCATTTAAGGGGCTACCCCAGCATCACTGTGGAGTTAATTGAAAAAAAAAAATATGCTAGACTCGACGCGAACGCCTTTCAAAAAAAAAGTGTAATAATAATTTAATTTGTAGGTAGATAATCCTGAATTTGCCATCACACTTTTAATTTTAGAAAAAATAATTCAACTAAAACGGTGAAGAATCGTCATCTCAACCTCTTTTTCTTTCCGTTGTTTTTTCAATGTTTCTTTTCATTTTTTACGAGTATTATTTTTACTACTATAAAAAAAAAATATTGAAAAAGTGGAAAGAGTAACGAATTGATATTTCCATACTTATTTGATATTGAATAAATACTAAAAAAAAATAATGAATGAAAAATTGCTAAATTTGACATGGAACGTCCTACGCAATTATCGCTGTATTATTCGGGGTAAAATCGTAGGTGGAATATCGAATTCCCGGCAGCATTTGTCGGAGGAATAGGGTGTTCATATGTTTCACCTTGATGATAGCCGACAAGAAGAAAAAGAAGGCAGAAAATAAGAAGGAAAAGAGAATAAGGAACCGATCGAATCTACAAGGCTTACTTTTGGTCGGAGGTCACGTGGAGACGGGTTAATATCTCGCCTTTCCTTTTGCCAAGTACGAGACATATTATGCGGAAGGTCCCTGAACACATCGAGATCAGAATTTATATTCTCGATGATATGTACGATATTTTTTTGTTTATTTTACAAAAAAAAATATAGAAATAATAATATGAAGTATAATATCTCGTTTTCGTTTTAACAGTTTAAATTAAATTGTAACGGAGGTCCTTGGCCACTGATTTATGACGAAATGGAACATTAATCATAAATTAAATGTACGTAAAATTAATTGAAATATTTTCATAAAAAAATGAAATAATAATAAACTCAATCGATTGTTTCATTATTGAAATTACGGTGAGTGGATAGTTTCCTTCGCAGAAAATATTAAACCTACACATATCACAATAAAGAAACGTCAGTTCGTACTAAGATAAATAATGTATTTATATGTGAGAATAAAATATTCCACATTTACACGAGGAATCTAAGTAGTTTAATGTTGCTCGTGGAATAACTAAACGTATGATGCAATGCCCTTTTACGTTTCATACATTTATCATTCGTATTCGTTGAGAATAATATTTGTTTAAATATTCTGTCATATTTAACGTTACCACGATGACTAAAGTTTCGCGACAAATTCTTAATTAGCCAGATGATTCTCTTCCAAAAAATATAAATATAGCCGAAAGCTAATATTCCCATAAACAATAATCGCAAATTCGTTGGTTACGTTTTTTCTATTGTGATTAAAAAAACAACAAAAAAACCATTTTCTCTATTTGCAATTCGTGATGTGTGAATACAAAAAAATTGACATCCGAATTCACAGTCGTTAAAATCCAAAAGTAATTTGCACTGATAAAAATCAACCAATCGATTCGATTCACGATTCACGTTCGATGTATTCACGATTGTATCAATTTGTTTTTTCTAACAACCTATTTCGAGATAACTTTATTTTATAGATTTTTATCACTTCGTCACTGAATAATTTTTTCATATTTCCTGGAAAATAAAGAACCCAAAAACCTGTCGTTTATGAGAATAAAATCTAGCAATACACCGTAATAAAAAGTGTTTTCCGTTAGCAATCAGGTTTTTACCGAAATAATAAAAAAAAAATCACATTCGTCGGAAAGATAAAATTGATGAGTATACTGAATCATCGACAAATTCATTGAACATGCTGAAATATTTATTTATTCAAATAATATTTCGAATGATTTTATGATTTTATTATTAAGCAAAATCTATGTTTGTGTCACTTCAAAAAAGACTAATTTTTTTTTTGGATGTTTGTCGAATAGCTGTTTACGAAAATCTCTATCGAAAAAAGTATTTGGCTGGGAATCTACGGATAAAACATCCTTAACGGGAGAAACCAGTTTAGGAGGCCGAAATTTTGGTGTTTTTCGTGAATATTTTTTAACAGGGAAGGAATAATCAGAATTTGTTTAAACTTGGAGGATATTTTAATCATGTTTTGAAGTACATTTTGTAATTTTTTCAAGTCATTTCCGCCGGAAATAGTGAAGTTAGAAGCTGCTGTCCATGGACGACTTTTTTTCAACAGGTGGGCATTCTAGCTCAAAAATTTAAGGACAATCGTTCTGAAAATTCGTGTGAATATTCTTTATTCAATTACAATCTATATGAACCTAACTCTGGGATGATATTATTATTAAAAATATTTTTTTAATGCAAAAAAGGTGAAAAAACATGGTATAAAAACATGATATTGTGTTCAAACACCTCAAAAACATGCAATTTTCAACTTTTTTGATTACAATTAGGTTCATATTCTTAGGAAATATATTGTTAACGAAAAAAAAAAATTGTAATGATTACAGATAAAAATTATGACATCAGGAATGCCCACCAGCAAAAAACTCGGATGGCGATCGTCCATGGACAGCAGCTTCTAACTCCACTATTTCCGGCGGAAATAACTTGAAAAAATTACAAAGTTTACTTTAAAACATGATTAAAATATCCTCCAAGTTTAAACAAATTCTGATTATTCCTTCCCTGTTAAAAAAATTCACGAAGAACACCAAAATTTCGGCCTCCTAAACTGGTTTCTCCCGTTAAAGGAGAAATAGAAGGGAGTGCGAATAAAAAATTATATGTAATATCTATATATAGTGCAATGAATGTATCAGAAGTGAGCAAGATAGACCGAGACGCTTTCTAATATCCATTAAAGATCTAAACGCGCGCGTAACTCTCGTTCTCTGACATTGAAAGAGATCGGAATATGTCAGTGCTGGGACTTGTCAATAGATCATTTTATTTCGTATCCAATGATACGTACGCGATATATTTCGTAATCTATACACAAGCCATTCTCAGTCAGTTTATTTATCAACGACACTTTTCATTCTAAAACACCATTTCCCCATAATTTCCATGCACCCAAAGGACCATCCACAATTTCTTATTATTTATGTTAATATCATTTTCACGAAAATCTAATAAAAACCAAGAAAACAATGAAAATAAGATTTTTTTTAAAAGCTTGTACTCACTTATGTATGAAAATATCCACATTATTTTCAATACGTTTACAAAAAAAGCATAAATTTTAATAATAAATTTCAAACAAGCATAAATATGCTCTAATTAGATCGAATGTTATCATAATTTTTAATTGAAAAAATAAAAAGGTGACAGGTTTTTCATTATCAAGCATTTACTAATTAATTTATAAACGAGATTAAAAATTATGTTTTAAACAACGTTATTACAATTGTATTAAATCTTGAAAAACGTTTAAGAAATGATCAAGAATGATCTATCGGATCGTTCTCTATAAATACACGTAAAAAGGAATGATAATTTGAACAGCCATTTTGTCAAATTCGAAAGGATAAATGGCATGTGAACAAAGGATAAAAAAAAGATTTCTAGAAATTGCTAATTTACGGAGATAAATTCTACGGCTTTGATCGTTGACTTGTAGAGAATTCATTTTTTTTTCGCCATCTGGTAGGTGAGTGATATAAAAAGGTGTGAGAGGCAAACTTGTATCTCGATCTTATGTCGCTGCTGAACGATTCCCCAGACACACAAATGTATGTCCGCCAAGTCGGTTTGTCGTAAGCCACGATATTTTCTACTTATATAAGACCCTTTCGGTCGGTAGGTGGGTATACTGGCAAGTTTCTTGACGACAGGTGACTGTGTGTATTATGTTCAACGTAAAAGAATTAAAAATACAATATATATTCTATATATGTTACCGGCTAGACTCGATTTTAGGACGAACTAATTTTTCCTGAACGTTTTTCCAAAACTAGTTAAACCTTCCCAAGCTAAACTAGTTTTGCCTGGGGAAAACTAGCTCGTTCCGAAATCTGGGTTGACCGGTAACATACAACTATTTATACACTACCATTAAAAAGTTTGGAAACGTTCTAATTTTTTTCTTATATAATTTATAGCAAACACCCTGCAGCTAAAACAAAACTTTTGTAATTCAGGCCGAATATTCATTTACAAATAATAAAAAACCATAAAAACGTCTAATCAACAGTTCCTTTTTATAAATTCAAAAAATTGAATAATTTAACGAGTCAGCATAGTTTTTTTTCTTAATTAATGAAAAATATGGTTCGTTGTTGATTTTTTTTTTTCAAATTCATTCCTATATCCATGGGGGTGTTCAATGCTAAGTCGCACAAAGAATAAACACGCTGTTGAACGGGAATAAAATTATAAAAGATATTAAGGTAATATGGCTGTTTCACACAGTCAAATGAGTGCTAAATTTTCAAAATAGTTTTATGCAAAGTTCAATGCACTAATTAAGTTAATTGAAAGTTGATGCGTATTACAGTATGTCTTATTAACCTAAAAAAAATTTCTTAATTACGCCGATTTAACGGTCTAAATTTATCGGATTAAATCGGGAGAAAATCGATTTTTTAAAAATTCTGGAATAGTTTGGGGAATTCCAGAATTTTCTCGGATTTTACGCACAAAATTATTTCTCACGTTGTTGAGAAAAAGAAAATTTTATATCGCTGCAAAATGTACGAGTCTCTTATGAAATACGTCGATGTATTGGGATTTGTAGTCCGTGAACAAATCCCCCGATCTGTGAGTTAGTGTGTAATAAGCAGAAAAAAATATTTGACGTATAAATATTATTTGATAAGTAAATAAAACGTCGTGAGCCTCGATTATTGTGTATAATCCCGAATTGGGGGGTGCTAATGAAAAATCGAGCCTGTGATAAAATCGAGGATACCGATGTAAATTCGACGAAAATGTACTCTACAAAAAAAAGCATTTAATATATTCAGTGTAACGAAGAAAAACCGCATTAAAAAAATGTGTCATACAGCGTAATTAGTCCCTTAAGGTAATATGGCTGCTTTACTCTAGTCAAATCGGTGCCAAATTTTCAAAATTCATTTATGCAAAGTTCAATACACTAATTAATTAAATTAATTTAAGGTTGATGTGTATTACAGTGTGTCTTATTAACCTAAAAAAAATTTAATAACGATGGATTTGCGAAATCATCAACTGATAACTGCAAAATTTCATGATATCATATTTTAGTCGAGATTTTTTAAATAATGATTCGTATTTTTCAACCGATTTTAATGCACCACGTCTTATTTTGTTCCTCAAGAGATCCTTTACGAATTCACCACGTAGTTTTTTTCTAAACTTATTAATATGAAAATTACAGCAATTGGTTTATGAAAAATTTTTTTAGCCAATTAAACAATTGGTTGCAACAGTAAAACGATGAAACTCAGAAAAAAATCCATTCGGTGAATTCGTAGAGGATCTCTTGAGGAACAAAATAAGATGCGGTGCATTAAAATCGCTTGAAAAATACTGATTATTCTTTGAAAAATCTCAAAGAAAATATTACATCGTGGAATTTTGCATTTATCGGTTGAAGGTTTTGCAAATCTATTGTTATTAATATTTTTTATTTTAATAAGACATGCTGTAATACAAATCAACCGTCAATTCATTTAATTCATGCATTAAACTTTGCATAAAGATATTTTGAAAATTTAGCACTCATTTGACTAGTCTGCATCAGCTATTTAACCTTAAAAAGTATTAAAAGTTGTAGTACATTTTAACGTATTTTCATTTTTGCCCAAATTTAAAATTTGGATTTGGAAAATTGATACCGGGAAACTAGATAAACAAAAAATAGTGTAAAAAAAGTTATCATCCGATGATGACGACGTTCCTAGACCCACTCGAATAACGAAACCTGTCTCAGAATATTATTGATAAAAATATGAGATTCTAGCTCAAAAGGGCATAAGCCATTTCACTTTATACAAGGCAAACGAAACAGTCAACGTCCTTTTAATGCTTGAGCAATCTATATCGATTTACTATATACACAAATTCATACATATATACTGTACGATATTAACGAAAAACGAAAATGTAATATATACGTTTCAATGGTACTCGATGCGGAACCAACTTTTTCCGGACCTGTCACCTAATCGAGATACCTAAAGCTGAGTAAATCCAGTTTCCACTTGGAGTTTCCGCGTAAATTGCTATTACAAAATCGTGAAACTGAAGCGAAGAAAGAGGGAAAAAAAAAACATGAAACGATTGTTAAGTATGACAACGATCTTAAGAAAATAAAAAATAAAATATAAATACAGGATTGTAAAAAAAAAAAGGATCGTACTACAAGATCGCATTTCCGGTTTGCGGCTCACCGCTCCCATTTTCTCGAATTTCATTCTCGTGCGTCTGTACATTTTCCGCGCAAGTGAATTGCAAAGCTCCGCATTTATATTTTAAATATTAGACTAGTGATTCATTATTACGAATTTTTATAATGTGATTAATTAATTAATAAAACAGACGCAACATTGAACTATCGATTCCATCATTAAACTGTTGATTCTCGAGGACGTACTTTCCATTTTATTAATTTGACGACTCAGCTCTCAAAAACCCGTACAAACGACACTTCAAGAAAGAAATACTCGATTGACCTGATTGTACAAATTTCTCTAACTTCAATAATGCCCTAACACTTCTATTTTACTTCCGAGGATTCTCTACTTTTTTCTTCTTCTTTATCGATCATCTTTCGTCGTGTTTGTCTATTGTACACGTATTTATACACACGAGTGTATCTGTATATAAATATAGGATCGATCGTCGAACTCGCTACCCAGGTAAGCTGGACTGCAATCAAGAGTTAATATCTCTCGATGAGAATTCACAAGCGAGGCACGTTTCCGCGCCTCTCGTTTTCTCCACTTCCGGTCGATGTGTAAGCCACTCGACGACTCGCAACCGGTGCTATATACCGCAATTTATGGATTATACTTCCCTTTATTATATACACACATGTGTATATTCTTAAATATGCATATTTATTTATTTATCTATTTATTTTAATATATCTATGTGCGAATACATAGTTCGTGAAATTAGGAAGCGAAGAAGGTTACGTATTTTTAAATGTATTTTTATTAAAATATTACTATTATTTTTTTTTAAATTTATTACATTAGAATTTATTAAATTATTATTTATTAAATTTTTATTAAAATATAAAAATTATGAAAATAATTTTTAAATATATAAGTTACGATAAACAAAAATGGTTCGCCAACGAAATCGACGTGACTGCAGAACGATCGAGTACTTTCGTCGCCAACTCAAGCGTTTCTTTTCGATCAAAATATTATATATTCGTTCTCGCTATTTTATAAATTCAAGATATGTAAGCATATAATGTGAAAAATATATTTTTTCCTGTATCCGTCTCTCTCATCTAGGGCTCTTGTTCTTTCGGTTTCGTTCCATACAGTTTCAATAATTTGTCGGATTATTGAAGCGAACTGCATAATTAGATATTAGCTGCAATTTCTTTTCTCGAAAGTCCACGGTATACGATCATGTGTCTATGTTATATATACGAATATTGTGTGGAGCAAAGTGACTCGAAATTACACAGCAGTCTTTGTGAAATTCAGCCTCAAGGCCTCTGTCGCAAATTTTCCAGAGAAGAAATATATTTTCATTGATTTTTTTTACGCACTTTCAAAACTTTCCGATGATTCAGAGCTATGTAAATTATTAACGCCCATACGGATACATTTTTTAAATAAATAAATATATTTTTCAAATTTTTAGGTGTTTATTAAATTTAATAAATAAATAAACATGTAATTTGGTAACGTAACTCTCTCTTTATTTTTCTAGCTCACTCGTATTTTACGTTTCATTTTTCTATTTCTATCTAGTTGTAGTTCATCGTAGCCGCATAATCTGATAAAAAATCTTTCGCGTTTCATTTAAATGAGACTCTCTAACGACAGAGGATTGCTTCAAGGTCCAAACGACAACTGTGCGACCGTGGCCGCCTTGGCCAGGTCACCGACATCCGAAGAAATCACAATTTCTTCATAGGTTGTTTTTTTTTTTTTCATCAGCGGTTGGTATCGCGCCCAAAACGAGATGTAGAAATTTAACGATGAACAAAACGAGTTCCATTAGCTAATTCTCATTTTTCTTCAATCTTACAACTAACGTCACGTCCGTCCGTAGAAATACTGAAAATTTCTTGTGACATTAAATTTTGACATTTCGTAATTGAACGTGTAAAAATTCTCTCGTCCGCGCTTCTTCGCGGACGAAACTTTGATTTTTCAAAAAACAACGTTTTTCATGCTTTTAATAATTCAAACGTTGCTAATTCGAATTTTAGGATTCCCATGAATAATTCAGAAATGTTGTGTGATACTTTTAGAGCATACTTTGAAATAAAGTAATAAAACTTGTTGTACAATACAAGATTTAAAAAAGTCAGTGACGAATGTTTTATTTTACGAAATGATAAATATTTTCTCTATTTCGATTGTTTACTTTGTTAACTTTGAAAATGAGGCTATTAATAGGGATTTACATTTTAGTTGCATGTTTTTCATTGTCCATTTCAGTGCTTTTAAAAACGGTATAAATAAAGAGCAATTACATCCAATTATTTCGGTGTTGGTTATAAAAATGATTCAACGATGAAAGACACGTATAAATAAAGCTTTAAAACAAAAATTAGCCACTGAAACTCGATGGGTCGGAATGCAAATTTAAACGTCGATTGCACGGACCGTTTTATTGCCTACTCTTATCTTTTATCGTCATTTTTTTCTGTCTCCGGTCCAACTGTTCTAGAAACTAATAATCGAGAGCACCACGAATAAAAGTGATCTCCTTTCCCTTTCATTTTTTCCTCACAGGCGTTTAACGACTGAGCCGATCAAAGAAAAAATACAGATCGAAAATTCGAGCACCAGCTGATCGAGTGGGTTCTTTTATCGTTCTATTTTTTTCATTTCTTTTTGAAACTCGTGCGCGGGTGAAGATTAATTCGATCGAAAAAAAGGAGAGCAAAAAAATGAAGAGAGGGAAATGGGAGTGACCGGACGAAATGTAATTTCTAAAATTTCATGGCGTTTAACAAGACTCGAAGAGGAGCGAGAGTCCGCTTCGGTCCGTCTTACTGGGTCACTGGAACACCTTTTTGTGTCATTATTCTATACGTTCCTTTTTCCTTTTTTCAGTCGAACTTCCAGTCTTAACACGTTACTTGAGGCGCAATTAATTTGACAGATTTTTTTTTTTTACCAAATGGTGTCAAGAAATGTTAAGGGAAATAAATTATTATAATCTTACAAATTTAGTTGCAAAAAATCATCATTATCGTGAAATTGTCATCACAAAAAGTAACCAAAAAATATCGTGTAGCAAAATGAATTGCGTAAACGGATATTTCATTCGAAAAAATCGTTTTTATTTCTATGATTCTATAAATAAACCATAATTATTACTTTAATTAAATTTATGCCACAAAAAATTGACATAAATCATTTCGAACCCCAACTGACATTATCCGGCCCAATTACATTTTTATTTTATCTCCTCAAGTACTCGTTAGAAATCCACCATTGCTGTAGCCAGCCCCTAAATAATTTATATTTATTTATAAATAAAAAATGTCTTAATTTCATACGACAAGAAAAAACATTAAATCGACCCAATTGTTTTGGGATGAATTCCATTCAGAATAGCCGATATATTCGGCCGATCGGTTGCTGTAATTCATGACATAACAAGATGATCACGTACGTTATTTCGCGATTAACGCCACGAAGTTTCTGAAAAATTTCACCTGCGAAAAAGGGGTGATTACGTACGTACAAAAAAAAACGAAAAAAAAAAAAAACGTATACACATTCGTATACATATTTATATTGCTCAACGAAATGGAGATCACGGACTGGATGGAGTTTTTTTTTTTTTTGCTATTCCGTAACATCGTCGGATCATTAACATATATAGTATTTGCAATCGTTGTGAGAGATCTCGATTAGCGGGATCACTCGCGACCCGGCTTTGTCGTATTTTTTTTTTTTTTCATCCTTTGTGTTTCATCGATGTTTTTTTTTTTTCAACTCAATTATTTTTGACGTTTGAAGATTTCACTAGATCGGGCATTAATCCACTCGCGCACACATGCGCGTGGGCTGCTCGTGACATCGCGAGAAAAAAAAACGCCCGAGCGTATTATTTTGATTGATAAATCTCAATCGATTTCGTAGCGATACTCAAAAAATTCGGATGTATATTATTTCAGTCTTTTTACACAGAAACATCGATCCTTATTTTATAATGCGACCAATTTTTTGGCACTGAATAACTCCTACAACTGTTCGAATATGCAAAAAAAAAAAAAAAAAGAAAAAAAATTCTTTTTAAAACTATTTTCTTACCATTTTGGCTATTTCCTCGAAAGCACTGTATCGGCGAAACTGTCAGAAGTTCCAAGTTCGATCCGCGAAATGTTGCACTCGGGGAAAGAAAGCAGATCGAAAAGCACAAAAAACCTAATACGAGTATACGCGAAGTTATAAATAAAAATACGATAGACTACTTAAAAAAAGACTGTTGCTCGATTTTTTGTCAAAAAAAAAAAAAAAAAAGTATCAACGATCGCAAAAAACGAGAAGAAGATTCATCCTTTCATGATGACGAAAAAAAAAAGCACAAAATCAACAAATAAACAAATAAGTTATCGATAGGAAATGCTCGCGCGCGCGCGACTCTTGTTGTCTATCACTGACAATCGTTCAGGAAATACTGAAACTATAATTCTCAAATTTTCGTATAACCGCGGCTCCGTTGATGAGGAGGAAAGGGCGGAAGAGGGAGGGAGGGGAAAGAAGGGTGGGGGAAAAATCGAGGTGGTGCGTTCTGCGGTCTCTTTTGCCGCTTATATTCAGCCTCGGAGCCTCAGGACAGCAAGAAGTAGCGATGAAAAAGCCAGGCAGCAATATTATAGACAACAATTAAAGCGCCTTTCATTTTAACTATAGTAGCGACACCGTTATGTCTCTTTCTCCCCACTTTGTTTCAATATAGATATATAAATATATATATATATAAATTTCCATTTCCAATGGAGGTAAATGGGAACGCGAGAGTGAAACGCCAATCCTGCGAGCGCGAATGCTCGCTCCATCGACGAGAAAGAGCCGCGAGTTACTCGGTTCGAATGTGTGCGAGATCGTGTGCCCGAGAGAGCGCGGCTAGAATTCACCACGAACCAAGATCGAGGGGCCCCCCCCGAGACTTATCCCCACTTTGTTTCTCCCTGTGCTGAGACACGCGAGTAACAAGGGGACGGACTGAACGGGGCCTGCAGGCTTCAGCAACACTGGCTGACCCTCCCGCCCCCGCAACCCCAAGTACCGACGGACTCCCGTCAATTCCACACGCGCTTGTTTTTTTTGCCGATTTTTTGTTCGAGGTGCTTTCTGGATCATTTTTCTTGCAACTGATTTTTCTTGTCGATTTGTCTTGTTCGTTTTTACCTATTTTTTATCACCGATTTTGCTTGCCGATTTTTTTTTACCATCGATCTTTCTTGTTCCGATTCTCTACTGCGCTTAAAAAACGTCAAAAACGCCGCCTCCCGTCGTTCACACCCACGATTTGTTAACCCTTCGAGTCCGGACCACGGTTCTTTAAAATCCGCTTAAAAATATTCATTTTATAGCGTTTCTATGCACACTTACTTTTCTCGAACTATCCTATTCCAAAAATGATATAAAGGATCGAAAAAAAAAATCCAGACTGATATAAATTAATAATTCAAATTCGTGATTAACAAAATTATTCAAACATTGAATTTTCGCCAAAACATTTGAAGCTAGAGTTCTCCGGGTCTCCTAGACCCGTGTAGTCAGCCCATTGAAGTGCCCTTTCGTAAGATTGTACGCAAAGGTTCGGGATTATGATTTTCTTACCGATTTTCCATTGCTGGATAAAAATAATTGACTCTCATTGATTCTGTTTCCTTTTTTTTCTTCACGAAGATTATCCTCGTCGCCCTTCCACGTAATAAGTAAAAAAAAAGAGGGTAAATGTGTATAAAACAAAACCAGAATTATGACATATGTATATATTTTTTTTTGTTTTTTTTTTCTTCTTTTGTTTTGTTCGTAAGAAATCGTTTGAGTATAATATCGTCGCATACACGCCCACGCGTTTTACACATAATAAGTATAACGTTCATATGTTTGCATATATACACAGATATATATATACGTAAACATAGAGAGTATACTCGGAGAGGAAGTATGTAATTGTTTAGATTAAATACGATTATTCGGTAGATTCGCACGACGAATAATAATTATATCATAACGCGTGTAACGAGTGTGTGGGGGGGAAAAAATGATTGAGATTTCAGTTATATCGATGAGGAAAAAATCCTGTATGGTCGGGAGAGAGGATGCGTGACATTTCCAGTGCTTTCGACGCACAACCCCAGATGGAGGATACATTTTTCGCTTTTCTTCTCTTTTGTTTGTTTGTTTTTTCTTTTTTTTTCATTTTAATGGTTTTCAGATCGTAAGATCCATTTTTTTTTTTCAATTCGATAGTAAACATACACTTTGAAGTCAGGTAGCAAAAATTACTCGTGTTTATCAATCAAGATTCTCGTAACACACGGTCTCGAATTATTCAATTGTATAATAATAATTTTTTAATTCATATTACAATTGATTCACGATTATTACTCGTTTATACGAAAAATTTGTAAACGAAACGTTTTTTTATTCTTTTTTCTAAATCAGGCCAATACTTTCATAAATATATGTGTACGAAGGGAACGAAATTTTTAATATCGCGCGGATCGAGATCGATCGAACCTCTTCGTGATCGTCAATACGTACAATGTAAAAAAAAATTATTTGATCCGAGTAATCGTATCGAAGTAATTCGTATTTACTGAAAGCAAATGAATTTTTCTTCGCAATGAATAAATACGAAAATTGCACCGAATAAAGCAATTTTAAACCAAATTCATTTATTTTCATCAAAAATGTATTCGTTTCATTCGAATGCCGAATTACTGGATAATTATCAAATAATCGATTTACTTGTATCAAATAGATTTTTTTTTTTTACGATGTATTCACACCGTTTCGTAGTTATTTAATCGACATTTTTAATTCGTGTATTAATACCATATGATTGTTGGCGTCGTAACAATGATGTGTCGATTAATAACAGTAATAATAATATTAATAATAATAATAATAGCGGTAATAATATTAATAATTATAATTAATAATAATAAAAGTTATAGTAATATAATAAAAATTAGTGAAATAGAATCTTTTTTGTTTTTAAACATTCGATTTTTTTGCATTCTTGTTGTTGATGTTCATTTGTTGAGTAGAAAATATCGATTGAGGCGTTAAAGCCACACGAGCACAGCGTCGAATAGCAAAAATGGTTTTTCTTCGGTCGTCCTTTGCCCCTTCGTTTCCCTTTTCGTTTGAGATACTTTTTGATTTTCTTTTTCTGACAAGGAAAACTAAAAGATTGTATTTTTTCGCTCGATCCGTCGTTCGAAGTTTTTGGTCTCGTGGATAAAGTGAAATTTGGCAGTTGGACGCCGATTTGACGCTGCAATTGCGACGAGGTGCGCTTCGTACGAGAGATGCATTTGTTTTTGCTCCCACACTCCGCGATTCGAAATGCTGTTTTTTTTTTTACCAGTCCGCCTGACAATTGTTTTTTTTTCTTTTATATTTTTTCATTCAGCCCTCACTGAAATCGCGTCTGCGTGACTTTGCCGCTCCGAATTTTAATAAAGGTGCAGCATCCTCTTTTTCGTCACTTCTCTCCCTTCCCCTCGATCTTTTCCTCTCTGGACCCAATCGTCGGACGAAGATGAACGTTTTACATTTCGTTTATTCGTATCTTCCTCGTTCCTTCCTTTTTTTTTCGTTATCTCTGTTGTTCTTATTGTTGTTGTTGCTGTTTTTCTTCTTTTTTTAGCTCTTAATTCGTTTATTTTTTGTCGTTAAACCCTAACGCTCTCTCGCTCTCTCACATTCTATCTCACCCTCGCTCTCTCTCCCTCCACACGAACAATCGTTCGTTTGATCGTAGGACACAGCACGCTACATGATAATACACTTCCCCTTCTCGGCCCACGGGTTGTTCTTCTTGTCGGGCGCGTGAATCAGCGGGTCGTTTTTCTCGTTCTCCTCCACGTATTCTCGCATCCTGAAACAAAGGGCAATCTTTTTTTTTTCTTTCTTTCTTTCTCCTTTTTATGAGCGCATTATTTATCCTTGTACCTATTGTCGTTATTATTCTTTCATTTGGGCTTTTTCGTTGTTTTTTCTTTTTTTTAATATTTATGCATTCTCTGATCATTTGTTTGCTTATTTATTCGTTCCACGAGCGTTCTAAATCTTTACAAACTCATTCGACACTTTGATGTAGTGACAATCTTTTAATAATTTACATAGCGATATAAACCTTGAAAAAAAATCGGTTTTTAGAAACATGACGGATACCAAAGATCGACTTCGAAAATTGTCTTTGTAGAATTTGTTAATAAATATTTCAATGTTGAAAAAATGGGAGGAAATTATCGGTTGCTCGAGTACATCGAAAGTGGTTCACAAATATAAACTCTAAAAACCAATCAAACATTTCAAACTTTTGTTCATTTAACAATAATGACTGTATCGTAATTCTTATTTGAAGCTAGCATTGCAGCAATCGTTTGTCTTCATTTTTGAATCCCATTTTTCAAATGCCACTTCATTTTATAACGATTTATATTTTACAATCGAGATACGATTTTTATTTATTTTTTGCCGATTTTTTTAAGTTTACGATTTTTTCATAAACACCTCTTCGTATTTTTTACCTTTTTTCAAATCGTTATCCGCGTAGAATCAATTGATATAGAAGTCGCGGGTTGGATAGCAAATTCATTTTTTATCAGATTCCATCCTGATCAGATATGCGTTATCGAGGCTAGAGAAAATTCGCACTTTTATCAAGAGCCGCGGAGCAGTTCGATGCCAAGTATTAAAAAAAAAAAAATCAGCGCGAGCCCTGCCACACTCATATCGAATATGATGGTTTTCGAGCTTTTTTTTTTAAGCTCGTACGATCGTAATGATTATAGAGCTACAGCAAACATGTAGGAAGCCAATTTTATGTCTACAGCAGAAAAGTGCCTATAACAAAGCGATTACCAGCACTTTTTTAATCTCAACTGTTTTGTCCTGAAAGCGGGTTGAAGAACAATCTTAAAAATGCTTGGCTCAGGCGCAACCCTTGAAAAACAGGTCATTTTTCGAGCCCCTCTATGGATGAAACAACTAAAAATAGAAAAATGTCATTGATATCTTTTTTGTAAGAAATTTTGTATTCTACAAAATTGGTCCTATGCATTTTTGCGTTATTTTCAACCGTTTCAATAGTGTATGCCATAAAATCGAGTGTATTCCAACTAAAGTCATCCAAAGTAATTAAAAAATGGTAATAGACTTTTAGACGCGAGATTCGTCGAGAGCTTTAGCGTTCATTTTTAATTATGCCACCTTGGATGTTTATACACAGAAGATCATTTTCTAAGTCAATTTAAGTTCCAAGGATGTTGGGATTTTCGAACATCGCGACAGGAAGGAGGAGTTTCGGAACCAAAAGTATTTTTCTTTGAGATTCAAAGTTCTGCCAAATTTTGAAAATTTATATATCTGTAAACGAGCGAATAGTTTTCTTTTTCTCTTAAAACAAGCTTTTGGGAAAAGTTCGAATAAATTTAGATCGTTCTATGTTTAGTTTACTCGTTATTTTTCTAAGACGTCGTTAAATTAATTATAATCAAAGCCATTACGATCCTCCTTTTGAAATTTCTACGAATATCACGGTGTCACTGGGTAACTCATTAAAAAAGCTCACAAACCGTTAAAAGAAAAGAAACAACAATTAAAAAAAACTAAATAAACGCCATTCATATAACGAACATAATAACGAGCTGTTATTATCAGTACTCCGCTAGTTTTAATAACAAGGTATACAATTGGTAGCCTTATTTTGTGAGTATACATAAAAACGTAAGTGTGGATTATGCTTGTGAAAAGATGATCGAAAGATTGATCGTATCTGCGTTAGAAGGGACTTTTAAAAATAAACATCGTTAGCTGTCATAATGAATATTAATTGTGTATTGAAAGTAATTCAAACCCCTTCATAAAAGAGTGAACCTTTCTAAAAATCCTTTCGACTTTCGTTGAAATACTTTCTTCCTTAATCCGTATAAAAAAAAAGAAAGAAAAATTCTATTTAAATATTTTCGGCTGCTCCCGGGATCGAAAAAATAAATTTGAATCTAATATGACACTCGTTCGGAGAATTTTCCTTTCGTACAAATAAAATGAGGACTGAACTAATCGTTTGGTAGCGAATTCCTCGATGCAAATCGTATATAAACAACTTTCTAACGAAAAGGTGATCGTGATCTCGTTTTATCGTCATCCTCATTATATATATGGGGCATTCCACGCCAAATCGACCTACGTCAGATCCTTCCATTCTTCGATTTGGCTGAAAATTTCATATGTTGTATGACCCATTAAAAGAAGCTCTCTTGATTTTTTTTTCAGATTTTTTTGTCCATACACCTGTGAGATATGATTTTTTTTCAAAATTCCATGTTTTTTACTTCAAATGACTGTAACTCTCAAAAATCGACCAAATCGAAATTTTTTTTTAGATAGGTTGATTTTTCACCGTGCTATTAGAAAAAAAAAATACGAAAGAACGATTAATATTTGTATTCCGTATTTTTTCTCAATTTAAAGCAATTTAAAGCAAAACAAAATTGGTTTTAAGATGTTTGCCCATTTTTATTTTTTTTTTTCAAAAAATTCACAAAAAAACTTTGACCAATTATATGATTTTTGAGACCAATCTCATCTTGGGCAAATTTTTCCTTATATTTTTTTTCTTATTTTGAAAAAAAAAAAAGTCATTTTTTTTTCAGTCAATTTGGACCAAATCGAACTATTTTTTTGATATTTTGTTTCATACCAATATTTCTAATATAAGAAAAGTCCAATTTGGTACGAATTGACTAAAAAAAAATGAAAATTTTTTTGAATCTAAGATAAGAAATATGAAAAAATATCTCTCCACAATAGACTGGTCTCAAAAATCATTTAATTGGTCAAGGTTTTATTTGTGAATTTGTTGAAATAAATCAAAAGTGTCCAACATCTTAAATTTAATGACTTTTTGCTTAAATATTGAAAAAAAATATAGTGAACGATTTTCAATCATTATTTCGTAATTTTTTCCAAGAATCTGGTAAAAACCTACGTTTAAAAAAAAGTTCATTTTGATTCAAATTGACTGAAAAAAAATGAAATTTTTTTTTTAAACAAGAAAAAAAATATAAGGAAAAATCTGTCCACGATGGAACTAGTCTCAAAAATCATTTCATTGGTCAAAGTTTTTTGTGAATTTTTTGAAAAAAATAAAAATGGGCAAACATCTTAAAACCAATATTTTTTTTTGCTTTAAATTGCTTTAAATCGAGAAAAAATACGGAATACAAATATTAATCATTTCTTCGTATTCTTTTTCTGATAGTACGGTGAAAAACCAACCTTTCTAAAAAAAAAGTTCAATTTGGTCGATTTCTGAGAGCATTACAGTCATTTGAAGAAAAAAACATCAAATTTAAAAAAAAAATCATATCTCACAAATATATGGACAAAAAAATCTGAAAAAAATCAAGAAAGCTTCTTTCAATGGGTCATATAACATATAAAATTTTTAGCCAAATCAAGGAATGAAAGGGTCTGACGTAGGTCGATTTGGTGTGAAATGCCCCATATATATAAATATGCGTATGAGAATATGTATTTTTTTTTATCGCGCCAAGATTCTGCTACAAAACGCTAACGAATTGAATCTTTAAAGATTTTTTATCTATTTTCCTTCCCCAATGGTTTAACCGCAAAAAAACCATTTTAGTTTTCTCAAAAATCTTTTTCTGTTCATAATGAATCAGAAATGCTTTTCGGCTAAACAAAACTCAATTATAAAAAATATGAAATTGGCTGAAATTAATATAAAATATTCTGAAACCTCTGTATTAATCCTGAGACATCACAATTTGTCTGGGAGACCTTTACGACGACGTGAGTTTTAAGATTTGAAAGATTTTTCAATTTTTTTTTTTCAATATCTCGAAAATCATAATATCCACAATATATAAATATAATAATGTATGCTTCGTTTTAGAGTAGCTAGAACATCGATTTAAAGAAAGATGTCGAAATGAGCGAGTTATATTCGGAGATAAGCGAAAGAAAAGAGTGGGTCGCACAGATCCATTTGTGGTGGGAGCGAGTGGCTGCGAAAGTGTGTTGATCCAGCCGTTAAACAGGTGAATTTGATCAATTGAATTTCGAAGAATTGTATAATCGATAAAAAAAAATCATTTAAATTCTATCCATTTGAATAATTTTTTTTTATTTGATATATTTTTCCTTCACTCTTTAAAATAACAGCAAAGAACATTGATAAACATAATAAAATGTCTTCGATGCAGCAGAACAAACAATAAATTAAAATTGTTTATTTAAATCACGGATATTTCTTAATAACATTCCCTTCGTAGACTCTGTCAAAATATAACACACGGTGCTATTCCGTTTTGAGTGGATTGCTCACTCGTTGCCGCTATCTATATATAAATATATACAAATGCATACACATAAATATACACATATGTAATGGAGAAGTTGCACACGAAGTGCGAGAGAGCCCAGTTCGAAACTTTACGGTGAAAGGAAACTTCGTTGCGGCTGGTAGAGCAGATACTCGTTCAAGGAGAATATATATATACCTCAACACTAATTCAACAAGGTTGCACACATACACACACCCACACGTACGAGTTCAAAGCGAGGGGAAAAATTTCGTAGGCCTATTCATACTGGGTGCAATTTATACGAGCTGTTGAAGTGTAAAAGTAGCTGAATCTATGTATAGATATATTTATTTACAAATTAAATACCATACACTCATTGGCCCTTATTCATAGTGATTGGCTTTTATTGCAATTCGAAATTCCGGAGGATAGAAGCAACATAAAGTTTCCCTTTCGTATGCATTGAATTTAATTATCGATTTCCCTTTCATGAATTTTTCTCATTGAGCATTTTCGTCGCTTTTGTCAATTTGTTTTGTATTCCTTTTCGCCTATTCTATCTTATTCGCCTATTCTATTCTATCTTAATCAAAAAATCTTTCATTAAACATTTTTTGATATTTAAACTTTAGAGATTAGAATTTTCGAAGCTTGTTTGAATTTTTAATTCCTTGCTCTTTCCAGACAATTATTTTTCTTGATAAAAATATTTTTCATCTGTAAAGTAGTTTTTATGTTTTCGTTATGGATTGAATTGTAGAGTTTTGTGTTACTGGATTATTTGCCTCTTTCTCATGCCTCCAAATTAATTTTTTATTTGTAAAGTAGTTTTTATATTTTCGTTATGGATTGAATTGTAGAGTTTTGTGTTATTGGATTATTTGCCTCTTTTTTATGCCTCCAAATAATAATTTATCGCATTATTTTGTCGTAAAAATGAAATGGCTAATCACTGTGCTTGGCCAATGCTCGTAACTGTTTCACACTCGAACGACAACGCGAATAAAAACGGATAGACGATAAACTATCGCTGTCGTTCTCATCTCGTCGTCGTCTTCTTGTACCCTCGTGTACATCGAGATTTTTCGTTCTCATTAACCACGAACGTGTGTCTCCTCGAGTCCCACTTATATGCAAAATTCTACAGGTATTTTCTACTCAAATTAATTGAATTTTCAAACAATTCTGAGTACGATTTTATTTGAACTAGCGAAAGGAACGTTATTTCAATCGAACGAATAAAAATTAATTTTTCAAAAAAATTCAAACAAACCGAAATAAAATCCGGACTAACATTCTTTTTATTTTTATCCATTAAAAAAAATCACAATGTTTTTTACAATAACTAAATTTGCTCGTCCCATTAGCGCGATTTATTGTTAAAAAATAATTTCCTTGCTTGAAAAGAACGGAAAACTCTTCGAGGAAATTGACGACGATCGTTAAAAAAATATAAAAACGATGATTTTTTTTTATCACCCAAAACCGCACTAAAAAATCTAATTTGTTCAGTTTAATTAACTTCCTCGTCGATCGAGCATGGAATAGTCCGTGTAATATAAGAATCTAAGCAGGGAAAGTTCCTTTGCGGATTTCGAAGGAAGGGAAAAGAAATAAAGTGTAAAAAAAAGAAAAATAGTCATGAAAATATGTGCACTTTGGAATAATTTATTGATCGAAATGATTCTCGATGAGCATAAAACTTCTAATTTATCATCGTTATATCGACGTTCGTGGATTTGAATAACCAAGCAAAAAATAATGCTAATTTTTTGATTGAGAAAAAAAGTAAAACAGAACCGGAAACTCAAGGCCGGAAACGAATGGATTTCATGAAAGAGATTTAAAAATGTTCTTTTTACGTCACAACCGAGACTGTTGTATTACAATCTGCGAAGGAATATCTATATAAATTTTTCTTGAGCCACGCCACCTTTCACTCTATAGTCCTGAGCTCTCGCGAGTTGACCGCAAATTTTTTTCACCCAAAATCCAGCATTTTTTTTCGAGGTCCACGCCGCGTTAAGAACGATCGAATAGAATGATTTTGTCTTTAAAAAAAAACGCAACTTTCCAACAAAGTTCGTGCGAAATCTCATATCTAGGACGAAATAAATGAACATTCGTGTGAAAAGTTAAAAAAAAAAAAAAAAAAATCAAATAAGCGTCATACGACTTTTTACAGCATGAAATTTGTCGGAAAATAAAAAGTCGAATTTCAATTAGATTCGCAAACAGGTCGCTGGGCTTTAAATTTCATTCGGTAATGATAATAAACATTTCTCAAAGTATATACGGAACAGTATTTAATTATGGACAACCATAATGTCTCGCTTCGATGAAGATGTACACTCCAATTTAGACAATGGAAAGTCTGCTTGAACCTCGAGACGTTGGAGCATATTTTCCTGCCAATATTTCTACGCTTATTACGAAAGTATCCCAACGAGTATAAACATTTATATATAGATATACGATACATATTTATTGCAACGTAACTCAAAATTTTTAAAAATCAATAAAAAACAACTGATTGCTTATGAAGTATATATTTGTTTATGTTTTTTAAGCAAATATTTATACGAAAAAATGTATTTTTTTTTATTATATAACGTGACAGAATTTTTCGGTTAAATTGAAAAAAAAAGCACAATTAAGACAAATTCTATGAGTTTTTTGAATGGTCAAATAAAAAATAATAAAAAAATAAATAAAAATTTTATGCACGAACGCTGTAAAGACAATAAAAAGAGAAAAAAATAGTAATGTTCATGTGGAAGAAAAAAATTAACGTTTTGAGAACGGAATTCGACGTGAAAAAAAAACTGAAATAAATGCAAATATATGTTTATGTTTTTTAAGCAAATATTTATACGCAAAAATGTATTTTTTTTATTATTATATAACGTGACAGAATTTTTCGGTCAAATTGAAAAAAAAAGCACAATTAAGACAAATTCTATGAGTTTTTTGAATGGTCAAATAAAAAATAACAAAAAAATAAATAAAAATTTGATACACGAACGTTGTAAAGATAATAAAAAGAGAAAAAAATAGTAATGTTCATTTGGAAGAAAAAAATTAACGTTTTGAGAATGGAATTCGACATGAAAAGAGCTCAAATAAATGTAAACATATGTTTATCTTTTTTACGCAAATATTTTCATACGAAAAAACGTATTTTTTTCGTATATTTTTATTTTATTATTATTCATTTATTAATTTTATTTATTTTATTAGTATTTGGGTATGAGGTGGCAGCATTTTTCGGCCAAATTGAAAAAAAAGCATAATTAAGAAAAATTTTATGACAGATTTTTGAATGGCAATTCAAAAGGAGCAAAGTAAAAATAAAAATTTGATGCATGAACGTTGTAAGGATAAGGGAAAAAGGAAAAAAAATGGTAACATTCGTTTGAAAAAAAAATATAAACGTTCTGAAAACAGTGAAGATAGGAGAAGATAATAAATTGCGTAGTACTAAAATATGGTAGAAAAAAGGAGAACATATGCTAAGTACGAAAATGGCGTTGCACGTAAAACCGGAAGTACCGAGTGACGATGTCTGAGGCTAAGGGACGTTGAACTTGTGAGTCATTGACGATCCTTGACTCAATAATCAAAAATTCTAAATCACCACGTAATATTTATTTGATTCCAATAAAAACATTTAGTCCTTGGAAAAGGGACGTTGTTTATCGACTCTCGTCGATTTCATGAGGGCGGAGGGAGTCGCTATAAATTCTCCGGCGCTATGGTAAAAAATACATGCAAAGATGGCGGCCGAGAATCCGTGTCAAGAACTGGGATGGTTTTTATCCCCAAAAATTAGCAAATTTTCCGGACAATCGTCTACGATTACAAAATTGTATCACTTTTCTTTTTTCGGATGAAAAATACAAAAAAAAAAAATTCTTTCGCTACGTTCAACTGCGGCAATATTGAAAAAATGTATCAAAGAAATTCTACTCTCAAAAAACTTTGAAGGAAGACACAAAGAACCACTTCGTGTATAAACATTTGGAGCGCAATGAGTAAAAAAAAAATTCACCAAATAAAACGACATTGGAAAAAAAAATATATTTAAATGGCTGAAACAAGATTTAAAATGATCGACCTAAAAATAAAATACTCGACGAAGAAACGTTACAAATTGAAGCAAAATGTAAAAAGTCATTCTCATCATCGTTTCATGCACCTGCCACCAGTTTCTGCAATGCTATTATCGACAAAATTGTAAAATAAAAATTCTCCCAAAATATCAATTAATAAGAATCGCGTAATTTAATTATATTTTCTACTTTTTTTTTGGAATCCCCAAAACTCATAGAAAATAACGAAAAGAAAAAATCCCAAAAAAAACAAAGAATTATTGATTAATGATCAAATTGATTGACGATTAATTCTACTCATATTTCCTTTCGAATTGAGGACGTAACGGAGAAAAGATATTAAAAATTTGATTGGACTTACGCGGCAATACTTTTGGAAAGTGGCCACCGTTCCATGGTAGCTTGATATTTCATATTCTCGATCTGCTTCTTCAGTGCGTCCTTATCCATGGCGGCGAGTACACTGGGATCCATGGTTACAACCGCACCCCCCTGACGCAAGTAAAAACCACGTAGCGCTTGCGCCTACATCAGGGAAAATCAATATCACCGGGTTTGTCCACGAGAGGAACGTATAGCGATATCATCCTATTTAAATATATACATACGTACATAAAAATACACGAAAAAAATATGTATATCGATGTATTTACGAACGTAGGTGTGTATTTATTTATATAGGTGTGTGGAAAAGTTTTACATAGACTTTATTATACGTGGCTCGACCGTAGCCTGGCAATGCGTTGGATAATCCATTATGTGGAAAAAAAAAAAACTAAAAAATGAACATCCGACCAACACTGAAAAGCTAATTTTGTTGAAACAGTTAAATATTTTGTTGGATACGTTCAACAAAAATATTTCATCCAAGCTACAACATTTTTATTGTTTCAACAAAGTTTCATTTCAATTTAACGAAGTTTTGTTAAAACATTGAAAATTTTGTTGCCTGGAGGAAATAATTTTGTTGAATACGTCCAACAAAATATTTGAACCCTAGCTACACACTACGGGGTCCAATGGACCGACAGCACACTGAGAAAAAAAATTTGTTCATAGAACTAATTCCATTTTGTTGGACGAAAAATTGATGGATCCAACAATTTTTTTGTTGAATAGCAAATAATTTAGTTTATTCAACTAAATCATGAAAATTTCTCGTAGATAAATCAACTAAATCACCGGAGCCAAATGATTTTGTTCAAACAATTGGTACCATTTATTTGATTATGCATACTTTTTAGTTGCTTCAATAAAATATTTGTTTGAATCTCAATTACCAAATTGACTAAAAGGTAATCGTTAGGACGGATAAATGAATTAATTTATTTGGATATTTTGTTTCATTAATATTAATTTGTATGGCTACGCCAAAGTTTTGTTGGTTCGGCCAATAACTTGTTTCAGCATTCGCAAATTATTTTGACTTATCTCAAAAATATTTTGCTGCCCGTATCGAACTAAATATTTTGGTTGAGAGAAACAAAATTTGTTGCGGTCAAGAACATTTTTTTTCTCAGTGCAACGCTACATTTTCACCTTTTTTTCACCACACGCCTTTTCATAAACGTTATAATTTTTTATCAAACAATTTTTTTGCTTTACTGATTGCTTCTCCGGATTGGTCGGAGTTTGGCGTTTCGATTTCACTACGATTAAACCTCAATAGACGCGTTTGTTACAATGTTATAGAGCAATAAAAATCATCGGTCCAATAGACCGATAGTGTGTAAGTAAGGTACTAAAAATTATAGTGTGTAACTAGGGTTAAGGAAGTTGTATCGATATTTATATGACATCATACGAAAAATACATTATATTTGATTATTCCAAGTTAATGTATTGAAATTTGGCGTGAATCTTCTTGAACAGCATTTAATTATGTGTGAAAAATTTGGAGAGGTTTCACCGTCTAGTAATCGAGATATTCATTGTTGAAAATGACAAGTTTAACATGAGCTCTTATGGAAGCTTTCAAAAAATTGCGAAATTCAGCAATAAATATCTCAATTTTGAGACGATGAATCATCGGCATATTCCGCCACAAGTTTAATACCATATTAAGCTTTCTATTTACAAAATTTTATTGTGTAAAGTTGGAAAATAATTTTTACATGAGAAACGCTATAACCTCTTTAATATTTCAACGAAATTGGATTTTCAGTTAACGTTATATTTTTATTAGAAGATCGCGTGGTGAATTAAAATTCATTATTTTCAACTTCAACGGAGATTATGCTCTCCCTCGTCTCGAATTCACGATTACCGACTAAAATTATTACGTCGAAATTTGTATAGCTGGAAGAATATTAAGGCGTCTTCTCACTTTGGAAATTTAAAAAAATCGATTTTTTTTTTTTTTTAAATTTTGAAAGTACATATCTTCAAAAATGTCATCTCGAAATTTCATAAAGATCGGACGAGTCTAACTACATTTTTTGGCGACCGTTAGGTGACTACCTGAGAGTACCCGGCGATCCCTCCAAAACTTTAAACGCAGTTATCTCAAAACAAGGTTTTTCGGTGCTTTGTTGATGAAATTTCGGAAACTATCCGGCCGATTGTCATGAAATTTGAATGACATATGCTTCATAGTTATGGCTATAGCGCATATCATCAGATTTTTTAAATTTTGATTTTAAGAATTTTTTTTTTACAAAAAACTGCAAAAAAATCGTGGTTTTTTTTTACTTTTTCGAAAAACGTGCGCCATTTTGTTATTTTCGCGAATATCAAAAATCTGATGATATGCGCTATAGCCACTGACATACTGAATCTAAAACAGTTTTATTTTTTTGTTTCAGACGACCCGTCTCGGAGATACCATCAACAAGCCACGACCATAACATTTTTACACGGGTTTTTCAATGCTACTGATGTATTATAATAATTGTTTAAAAAAATAAAATAAAAATTTTTTCATGTACTTGAAAGATGTGTTTATTACATAGGATCCGTTTTATCCCATAATTTTAAGCAAAAATCCTCGAAAAAAAATCGCAAAAACAGCCTATTTTTGAGGCGTTTAAAGTGAGAAGATGCCTTAAGAAATTTCGATGTCTTTGGGATGAAGCAACATCTTTTTGTTGCTTATTTAGATTACAAAAATTAGTGCAGCTTTTGATACTCTAATCGTTTTAGTTCGTTTAAGACGCTGAAGAAAGTAGTTTCAAATATTGATGAAGTTGGAGAAAACCAATGGATTTTTGTTCTATGAACACGATCGAAATTAAAAAATCATCGAAAATTGCTATGACCTTTGCAATCATGAATTCTCCTCGTTCCATTTTTCTCGTTTGCGATCAGAATCGATACTTTTTTATTCGCAGGAAAATTATCGTTTAGGAAAGTACTTTTTTCGTGTTAATTAAGGGCTTACATACATCTAGAGGTGCCAAAAATTTTTTGTATATTTAACACTAGAACCCCACAACGAGGTAATCAGTTACCCCACGAAAATGTCAAATTTCCTTCATCAAATCTTTTAACGGGTTATACGCAGTTGCAAGGCCAAAAAAAGTTGTTTTTTTACGAATTTTTTCTGAAAAGGGATTTTATTTGACAAATACAAGAAGTATTAATGAATGTAGTGGTAGCTTTTAACTTTATATCGGCATTTTTTTATTTTCAAAAATATTGATTTACACTGCTCCTGTAGACGATCTCCTGGAGGTCCTCCAAAAAAGGTGTCTGGCGGTGAACACGATATCTCCGGTTTGGATTATCTAAAATAAAAAAACTAAAAAGATTATATTAGTGGATAGATAAATCTAGGTATTGATCGAAGGAATAGTCGAAATTTTGTTTTTTGACAAAATGGCAGCTCCAAAAAGAAAAAATTCCAATTTTCGACCAAAATTTTTTCGTTGAATTGTTTAAAAAAAATAGAAATAATTATCGGAAATCAAAATTTCGACTATTCCTTCGATCAATACCTAGATTTGTCTATCCACTAATAGAATCTTTTTGGTTTTTTTATTTTAGATAATCCAAACCGGAGATATCGTGCTCACCGCCAGACACCTTTTTTTATAGGACCTCCAGGAGATCGTCTACAGGAACAGCGTAAATCAATATTTTTGAAAATATAAAATGCCGATATAAAGTTAAAAGCTACCATTACATTTATTAATACTTCTTGTATTTGTCAAATAAAATCCCTTTTCAGAAAAAATTCGTAAAAAAACGACTTTTTTTGGCCTTGCAACTGCGTATAACCCGTTAAACAATTCCTCCAGTTTTATAGAATTTTCACCATTAAATATATACCGAATGAGACTTTATCATGCACCATTCTCTTCGTAATCGAAAAACAAAGAGAGCGGTATATAATTAAACCTTATTATCGCATACGAGGAATATTTTATACTGAAGAGAAGATTGGGGTAATTATTTACCCCAGTGTGGAGTTTACTTTGGAAAAAAACAGATGTGGGCTTCCAGGGTTAAAAAGACATATTGTCGTGAATGAAAGCGGAAAATTTCATTGAAAAAAATAATTTAGATGAGCTGTGGTTGTAATTTTTGTAAAACAATTTTTTGCGAAATGTTATTTGCGGTAACCACGATTCCGCCTATACGCTTTAACGCAAAAATAAAATATTTTTTTTTCTTAAAGTCGACAAAAAAAACAGTCTTTGTCGAGGCCGAATTTTTTTAAATGCAATTTTTCGAAAAATGGCAGAGGTTTGAATCCTAAAGTCGGGATTTTGCCAAAATGTTTGTTCTTTTTTTACTTGTGAAACAAAAACTTTGATGTTTAACAAAAAAATTGCTCGATAGAGACCAGACAATTGTGTAAAGGTCCTCTGTACCAAATTTCATCCAAATCGGTCGTTTAGTTTTCGAGATAGAATGGTTACCGTTTTCAAAAACACCATATTGAAAAAAAAGTATGTTGGTGTTTGAGCATCTCTCGAATGGTGATTAAATTTTTTTCTCATAGCTGCAATATGTTATCGATTCCCAGGAAATTTTTAGAAATGACATATAATGGGTGACACCATCGAAAAATAATGTTTTTGAAAAATCGAGTTTTTTACCTCTCTGGGTGTGTGTAAACCCTTAAGTGAATAAACCATTTTTTGCCGATCGAAAATACACGATTCAATGATTATTATTATTATTTGAAGTCATTCTGATAAAATTATCGGGTATTTATCTACAAAAAATCAAAGATAATTAAAAATATAGATAAACATAAATAGATCGTGATAAATTTCATTTCCAAAATGATGCAATCAGTGAAATCATTGATAATAAGCGACCTCGATTTATTGAAGAAAATAAAACGAGAATTCCGTGCAATCCGCATTTAAGGAGGTCGTAGCGAAAGGTCGAGTATCAGACAAGATATCAGATTTGAAATATGTTGTCGATTGAACTCACTATTTTCTTCAGAAAAAAATTGGGAACACTTTACCGATAATTCAAGTGAGAAATTAAATTCCAAAATTTGTAACTTTAACCCGGTGTCTTATGACGTAACTCTTTGGATTTTATTCCGATCGTATATTACATATATTTAATTATTACGTAGCCATAAAGTTTTCATTCTCAGTTATAAATCAATCGTCAAAGATTGATATCGTAACATAAAAAAAACGAGTTACCGAATTAGTTCTTGCAAAATTTTGAGTTAAAGTTGGAAAAACCTCAATAAACTTGATTAGTTGTTCGATCGGTTCGCGCTGAAAAATTCTTACAGTGAGCTGACAACGTTACACATTCGTGACAGCGGTAATATAACCTATATTGGGTTACGCTGAAACAGAAATATTATCGAAGGCCCCAAATGTGCGGTCCTGGGCGTGCAAATGAATTTTTTTACCAAGGTCACAACATTTTAAGTTATCTCGAACACAAACTTATTGATAAACAAGAACTGTTCCGCTATCAAAAGAGGTTAAGAAGGTTTATGTTTACAGTGCGAGTGTGCAGCGCTGCCAGACTTCGCTTGAAAAATGCATCGACTATTAACAGCTGTCGACGAGTAGCTCGATTGAGTGATTAAAAATATGTAATTTCTTAAAATATTATCTCATTGATGAGGATTGCTGTCGTTTTATTACGAATGTATAAAAAAAAATATTTTATACACCATAATAGTGTCAATTTGTAGTTTTTCAAGGAAAATGATTTATATACGGTCAATTGACTACACGGAACCGTTACGATATCCTTAAAGAATTGCCAAATTTTTTTGATAAAATAATTACAATCATTGGTCTCGTTAATGAAAAAAATTGATTTGCTTAACTGACTTGTAATTCGGATGTACGAACGAAAAAGAGCCACTCAATCGCACGACTTTTGTGAGGCCTCATCCCTTTGTGAACGAGCGTGGTACATGATAAACCCGGCTATTTAAACTTGTGCCGAAATTGTCAGAACGTTTTTAATACCAAAATAAAGGAAAAGTGTTTTAAAACTTTGACGAAAGCATTAATCAATTATTATTTTTTTTTACCCTAGAACCCCACAACGGGGTAATTAGTTACCCCACAAAAATGTCGAATTTTCTTCCTGAACGAATTTTTTAAAACCATTCCTTCCGTTTTATAGAGTTTTCATCATTAAATATTTACAAAATGCGACTTTATCATACACCATTCTCTTCATTATCAAAGAAAATTGTATATAATTAAACCTTATTATCGCATACGAGGAACATTTTATGCTAAAGAAAAGGTTGGGATAATTATTTATCCCAGTGTGGGGTTTACGTTGGAAAAAATTGATTGTGGGGTTCTAGGGTTAAATTGATACTTCCTCGCGACGTTGCAATTTGCACCGTTTCATCACCGCTGCTGCCAATCCGTCAACGCGCGTCCGATCGGAACGAGACCCGGCTCATTCGAAAGCTGATCAAATTTGCTTCGAATTACGATTTTGTTGTTTCCAAAGCGGTCAATTTTCGGGCGCGAAATCGAGGTAAAACTGAGGATTCGTTTCAAATGCACGCAACTGTCAATGCTCCCGGCTAAACCCGATTTCAGGACGAACTGGTTTTTTGCGTTAGGCTACACGAGATTATCCTAGGAATTGAAGAGAAACTATAAAATCGGATTTAGCCGATGACGTAGGAATGTACACTTAAAACACGCTCTTTTCTAGTTCTTTTATGGGGGACCATGAAAATGCATAAAATAAATGAATTTTCCGATGATAAATTTTGATTTAAATTTTCCCGTCCATATAAACACTATTAATAAGATGATATTAGTTGAATATTTCTATTTTTATCTGCTTTGATTTTGTATATTTCGTGGATCTCCATAAGAGAGAAAAAAATGGCACATTTTTCGTGTTATAATAAAAATTTATGGTTTTTTTTTAAAGATATATACTCACTGAATTAAATGGCCGATCAAAAAGGGTGCTACGACGGTTTTCCTTTTTTTTCTCGCTCCTCGAACAATGGTGAACAAGTCAAAGTTTCGAAGATAAATGAAAAAAAATCACTCGAATAAAAGTAAAACGGGAGTTTCTTTGTTTTCCTTTTTCGGCGTGAATACCGAAAAATCGGCGAGCCCAAGAACCGATATTGCAGGGCTGTATGTTCGAAACTCACCTTATTGCACGTCCGAAGAATTCTGAGGAGACGCGACTCTTAGTGGTCTTCGCGATTCGTTTATAGAAGCCCGGTGAAGCAAGCTAATCTAATTAAACGTCAGCTTCGTTCTATACTCATCTATATATGAAATCCATATAGCTATCCGCGTCGTTACACCGACATGAATTTTCAATCGCAAAACACGAAATAATGCTCGGAGCAGCGGCGGGGGGGGGGGGGAGATCATCACTTCACAGCTGTCGCATGAACAGCTTTTCATTGAAAATCTATAAAAGTAACGGATCTTCATTACTCGAAGAGAGAGACGAGAGTCGAAACAGTTAGTTCCTCTAATTTGTAAATATTTTAATACAAATTAGTCAGAATCTCCAAATCCATACGATAATTTCCAATATTTCGATTCGATTCCCACTTTTACGACTAAAACGCTATTTTTGGTCGTTTCGACTCTAAACTACTCGAGAGACGTGAGCGTTTGATGACCGCTATCATTACTGTCATGTCAAAAAAAAGCATTTCTGTGATTTATTACATGTAAGGTTTCGAAGATCAATGTATTGGAAGATGCGTACAAAAAATGCTCGAATCTCATAAATTTCAAAGGTTTTTATTCAAGGTGCACGATTATTACAATAAATATAGTATGTATAAATGATAAAAACCCAAGCACAAACATGAGTCAAATAGAAGTGTTACATTTATTTGTAAACGCCTTACATACGTCCAGCAGCACCTAAAACGCGCTAAAAGAAAAACTGTTTTTAGAAGAGATAGCAATAGAAATTAATAAAAATAATTTTTACACATTGTTTATTAGTATTTAAACTTTATAAAAAAATTTATTTAATTTTTTTTTCAAAAATTACAACATAAAAAATCACGTTTCCCGAAGCACTGTGAAAAAAAAGTTGCTCCGCGGTCTGCATAATTTCTTCTTGAAATGCTGATGGATCTGCAAAACGTAAAAAAATTCTTGTAAAATAAAGTTGTAATTATAGTCTGTCGAGCCGGATTTTTGAAATTCGAAAAATTTTGACAATTTACGGCAGTTTAAAAAAAAGTGTCCATTTTGTGTCATAAATGTCACACTTTAATTATGTTTATAACATTTTTTAATCACAACATCAAAAATCCGGCCCGACAGACTATAGAGAAAACAATTTCGAATATTAAAAAAAAAAAGCATAAAAAAATATTAAAAACTGTATGAGTTATCATGCAGACCGTGCCAGAAAAAGTAATTTTGAAAAAAATGCATTTAAAGTTTCAAGTGCGCGCATCAGACCCTCGTTGGGCAGTCACGTTTTCTATAATAACTTTCGATCTATGGGGAATTTGTACAATCGACTTACACAGAAATACGCCTAAAACTATAGAGAATAATAATCTGTAAAAAAAAAATCGATTTTTTGAAAATTCTGGACGTATGTAATGCCTTAAATAAGCATTTATTATACATCATTGTGTTACAATTTCATGGTATTTTTATCGCCGGTATGGAATAACGTCTCTGGATCATTCATAAACAAAAACCGGCAAAATTATAACGGGCGAGGTACATTATTTTTTACTATCTATTTCATTGTATCTTTAGTATTTCCTGAATCGAAGCTACCCATTAAAATATCCGTTATTTAAACAAATCATTTACCGCGCTTTCAATCGAAAACTTTATTTCCGCATTATCCATAATTGATGAATTAAATATATAATAATATAATATATATAATTTATACGATTTATTATTTCTCTATGATTCTAATATCTCTGGATTGACCCTAATTGACCCACATTCCTCCGATTTAGGATTACGCTCTAATAGCTCTGAGAGTTAATCTCCGATGAGTTTTACACCCTAACCTACATATCGCGAATCTTCGTGATACACTGCTGGAGTTACCGAAAAGTGTACGAAAAAAATAAACACTTCCGTTTTTCCGAAGCAAGTTTACGTTACTAGCCGAAATGCGTGAATTCGTAATGTAGTGTTGACACGTCAGAACGTGTTCTTTCAAGCATAATAGAGATAAGAAGATGAGTGAGCAAAGAGGAGGATGAAGCAACGTTGCCAACTGGGAATCCGGGCGAGTCACTAGCCGTGGATAAAAAGGTCACAAAATGTAAACGAAAGTCACTAGATTTGTTAGAAATGTTTTTATTGAAAAAAAAAACAACACATACGTGTTTTACATATATATATATATATGGGGCGTTCCACGCCAAATCGGACGGTCTGAAAAATTTTGATTTTTGATTTCCTCAATTTGTTGATATTTTTTAGTACCCCTCAAAAGAGCCTTTCTGGTAAATTTTGAGATTTTTTTGATTACTTGTTAAAAAAATATCAAATTTTCAAAAAAATCGCTTTTTTTTGGTTTTTTGTTCATAACTTTCTTAATAATGGTCCAAATTAAAGCTTTTTTTTCTAAATCTTTGTTTTTTGATGGCCTTTACAGAAAAAAAGTAAAAAAAAATATTTAAAGTGTTTTTGATTAAGATTTTTGAGTTTGAAATTTTAAATCGTGTTTTTGACAGTGAGTGTATCTTTCGATTTTTTTAAAAATTTTTTATTTCAAACTACTATTCTTTTAACAACTTTTAAGACCAGTCCGGTCATGGGCCCTCCATAATGACTATTTTTTTTTCGATTTTTGATTTTTTTTTTTTTATTGACAATATTTTTAATTACAATCTATCCCAAGGGATATTCAATAATTAGTCTGAATATAAAATGTAGTTATATTAGACACGATATCCATCGATATCGATATCTATTTTGCCTATTTCTTTATTTGTTTGTTTTTCAATTAATGAAGCGGTTGATTAAATCGAGTGGTTTCTCACGTTTAAGCCTGTTTGTTTCATTATGACGGTTTGGGATTCTTCTCGCCAGTTCATCCAGGTGGTTGTCCAGTCTTTCCTGATATCTCTTGCTGTGTTTTTGAATGATTTCGGTAATATATTCTATTTTTAAGTCGTTGTGTAGGCAGCGTTGCCAGAAATCGCCCAATTTGTTATCTTCTAACACAGCGGCGTCGCAAAATCTGGCAAAGCTGTGTGTAAGTGTTTATTGGGCGACGATTCATAGTAATTTTGATTGGTATCTTTGTAGTACATTTATGTTAGATTTGCTGGCTGCTCCCCACAGTTGCACACCGTATGTTCAGACGGGCTTGAGTATTGTTTTGTATATTGGTAGTTTATTTTCCAAAGATAGCTGGGAGTTTCTTCCGATAGGCCAGTATAATTTTTTCAACTTGATGTCTAATTCCGTTCTTTTAGTTTTTATGTGTTTTTGCCAGGTTAGCCTTCTATCTAAGTACATGCCTAGATATTTAATCTCGTTTATTGTTGGAAGAAGTTTATTATTCAGTAATAATACCGATGGGCAGTCATCTTTCCGCAATGTGAAGGTAATGTGCACTTTTTTTATTTCAAAATTTTTAATTTCAAACTACTATTCTTTTAACAATTTTTAAGACCGGTCCGGTCGTGGACTCTCCATAATTACTATTTTTTTTCGATTTTTGAAAATTTGAAATATTTTTTTCTCTATAAATCACTATAAGTACCGATTTTTTTCACTGTATACTCTTTCTTTACTTATTTTAAATTAATTTCAATACTTTTTCATTGTTAGTAGGTGTTTAAAATCAATAAGTAAACGTTAAGTCTATATATAAACAATTATAACAAACGTTTTTATTTATTTTCATGTTCTTTTAAAAATTTTACATAAACGATTATTTTGTGAATAGAATACTTCTTAGCTAATATATTTCCGTTGTTTCTTGGAAACAGTCAGCAACACCATCACGTGAGAAAGTCATTCATTAAGATGTGCCGCTCTCTTTAAATTGAATAGAAATTCATAAAGATACTATTATTTAAATTAAAAAAAAAAAATACTTTGCAACAAAAAATAGCTTTGATAATATAATTTTTAAACAATTTTTAAAAGAACACGAAAATAAATGAAAATGTTTGTTATAATTGTTTATAAATAGACTTAACGTTTACTTATTGATTTTAAACACGTATTAACAATTAAAAAGTATTACAATTATTTAAAATAAGTAAAAAAAGAGTATAGAGTGACAAAAATCGGTACTTATAATATCGAAAGATACACTCACTTTCAAAAACACGATTTAAAATTTCAAACTCAAAAATCTTAATCAAAAACACTTTAAATATTTTTTTTTGTATTTTTTCTGTAAAGGCCATCAAAAAACAAAGATTTAGAAAAAAAGGTTTAATTTGGACCATTATTAAGAAAGTTATGAACAAAAAACCAAAAAAAGAGCGATTTTTTTGAAAATTTGATATATTTTTAACAAGTAATCAAAAAAATCTCAAAATTTACCAGAAAGGCTCTTTTGAGGGGTACTAAAAAATATCAAAAAATTGAGAAAATCAAAAATTAAAATTTTTCAGACCGTCCGATTTGGCGTGGAACGCCCCATATATATATGTATGTTATATTTATTATTTTTTATTAAAGGAACTTGCTGTATGTGATATATATAATTAATTTTTGGTGTTAAATTCATTATATATAAATTATATATATGAAAATATCTCAGTGATAAATATGCTATGCAACTTTTTTAAATTTACTTTTTGATTTTAAACTTACATATTGTGTATATAAAAGGAAAGATGTAAATCGAACAGTCATTAAGAATTACGATTTTGAACTATCGGTAAATCCGGTGCAGTGAATACACTCTCTATAAAACATTCGAAAGCAATTGACACACAATATCACAGCCATCGTCTTCCACATCATCGGCCAATGTACATGACATAGCAAGTGGACGACGGTCACTTGTCTCTGAATTGGTCCGATACGCTTGCAAAGTTCCGATCTGGGATAAAACTTTTTCTGGGACCTCATAACTATGACAACATTGGCCTGATCGTTTAAGTCCATACTTTATATCAAGGATGGCGTTGGTTGTATCAACTGCCATCCGATTTCTCAGCTTATTTTTCACGAGGTTCATCTGACTAAAGACGCGTTCAACATCAGCATTGGAGTGCGACAAGCTCAACAAGTTTAAAGCAAACTCGGCGAGTTCTTTGTAAGGATTTTCGTTACAGGAATCGCGATAGTTCAACACCTCATTCCAAAAAAGTTCAGATGACGTTATGCCGATACAATTGATAATGGTCAAGTTATTCCATTCATTCTCAATTTGCAAGATGAGTTTGGGATCATCGATAAACTGTTTCGCTAAATTGGTGATTGAAAGTTTATCCATGCGATGTTTCAGACTTTCTGAAGGATGAAGGATTTTCATTTGTTCGAGTAATACAAGATTTGTTGGAAGTCTATTTTGTAACTCCTGGCGCAGTTTAACTGTAAAATCAACAACACATCGGCTTTTCAAACCTTTTTTTCGCTCGGCGGTTCTATCTAATTATTCTGCAAGACTTTTTTCGAAAGAATAGCCAAGATATAAGTTAGGATCTAGAAATTTATCCACGTTATCCTTGAGGATGTTGATTTTCGCAGTGGGAATAAGAATTTTCGACGAAATCAATGTTATCAGATTTTTTAAATCCTCGAGAAGCTTCGGTGGATCGGCAGTTACCGACTGAATAAACGCTTTATTGGTCCTTGAACCTCGACGAGAATCGTACGAATGAATGACAAATAAACTTTGTTTTCATCATCCATATAGTGTGCGTACAGCAGTTCAGCAGTATAACGCGATTCTGACCTCTTCACGATTCCGAAATGAGTTTTCAGCTCGTCCCACTGCTGTAAAATTCGATCGATTGCTGGCTCGATAGAGATCCACCGCGTACCGCTCAATTGACGAATTTTTAGGAGAACGGCTCCATCATTTATTACGGCAAATTATCACACTCGCTTGGATTCACAATGTTTTATTTTTATTTGGATGTTTGGAGTTTAGAATAATGATTTAAAAAAAGCACGTTGAATAAAAAGCAACGACCAATCACAATTACGTATATCTGAAACCATCAGTCGGTAAAGCAGTTTCCTGAGGTGAAAGCGCTGCTGTGAGACAAACCAAATATCGCATTAAGCGTGTCACCACCAAAAATCGCTAAATATTGATTGAAAGTCACTAGATTAGGTACCAGATTACAAATGAAAAAAAAATGTCACTGAGAGGGGGCCGGAAAGTACTAAATCTGGTGACAAAGTCACTAACTAAGTTGGCAACGCTGGGATGAAGAGGAGAGAGTTTCGCTGCTGTTTAGTTCAGTCCTTGATGAGATGGCGTGGAGGCAAACAACAACAGACAACAAGCCTGGGCGAAAAGTATCCGAGTAGCTGTTAGTTGCTGCGCGTGTGATACGTGCATGCGTCAATCGTTCCGTCGTCAATCGTACGCCGCGCGTCAATCCGTTGGGTATTTAAACGCGACGAAAAACAAACAAAAAAATAGAAAGGAATCGATTGGACGTCATCCGTATTATTTCATTTCTATTTTTCATCGCATCCGAAAAATCGTAAAGAGATGACACGGGGTATTCGTGCGGACGTGGTATAGTTTGAAAGTTTTTAAACGACAGAAACGTCGTTTGACGTTTCAAAGACCTCCGAGAACGCCTGCGAAAACGAGGAAAAGCATTGTTCAGCTAAAACTACTCGATTTACCATCTTCGTCGAGCATCGATACTGGTGATGTAAACTCCATTAAAATGGCGGACAACGGTAACGCGGAGGATAATAACAAGAGAAATTGTGGTGGTGATTCTGGTACAATGAGATCGGGCAATGTTTTGCGGGCTAATTCGTGGAGCGAGGGACCCGAGGATCACGAAGATTACGACAGTGGCCTGCGCCCCCTTGACAACGGCGAAATGAGGTTAGTTCACGACATTTGTCTTCTAATCCTGCTTATCTACGATATTTAATACGAACAAATTACATATACGTATATTCAAACACTTTGTCGTGTATCAAGCACGAGACGCGCGCATGTACGACGGATGAATGGACGACGAACGTCACACGCGCGATAAAACAACAAAAGAACTTAGACCGCCCAGTACCGTATTCAAGGGGCAATTCGAGGAGGGCTCCCTCGTATTTACTTTCAAAAAATCGTAGACCAAGCCTTTTGATAAACAATTAAGATTTACAAAAACCGAAAAAGATCACAATCTCATTTTTTTCTCCAAAAAACTTTCAAACTCCGCTGTTTATTTGATTTAGACTTTAAAAAATGTTTAAATGTATAATTATATCTATACATTAAAAATTGTAATTTTAAACAAAGCTTTGGTCATTTTATTTTCAAATCTTATTTATACTTGTGTTTTCAAGGGATTTTTTTTGCGATCCTTTTTCAGTGGCTCAAACACAGCAACTTCTAGAACAAGAAACATGTTCGCGACCAGTTCTTACATGGAGAACAAAATGAGAAGAAGGCTGAGGTTCTTTTTCATGAATCCCATTGAAAAATGGCAGGCCAAACGTCGCTTTCCATACAAATTTGCCATTCAAGTCGTCAAAATAATACTCGTTACCGTGCAACTGTGCCTTTTCGCGCACAATAATTATATTCATGTTAACTACACATGGGATAATAGAATCGCGTTCTCGCATCTCTTTCTCAAAGGATGGGATGCTATGCAAGAGGTATATTTACATTTATATTTATTCAATTTCACTGTCACTTTTTTGCTAACTTTAATGTTCAAATTAATATTCGTACTAATCGCAACAATATTTTCATTCAAATTTACTCCAATGTGCTGCATTACTTAATGCATTTTGCTATTTTTATTATTAATATTATTGAATGCTATTGAAGTTTGCATCTCCGGGAAACAGTGAACAAAATTTTCTTTATCTGTTTCTAAATTTTCAAAATGGTCCAGATTTTTCTTGCGAATTTAGATTTTGAGGAAGTACATTTTGAACTTTAGTAAAGAAAAAAAAGGAATCTCGTTGCATTGCAAAAATGCAAATTTCAACATAGCGTATTTTTTATTGTTGGAATATGACTAAATCTTTTTTGTTCATAAGTTATTAATTTTAGCGATTAGCACAATGTTTTGCAGATTTAGTAAGTGAACTCCTAGAAAAATCTGGTATAAGTCTCACCAATTTTTATAGTCTTAGATTACGTAAACAATGGTTTGAAAAAAAAAAAATTCTGTTGTATTCCAGTAAACTTCATAAACATTCGTATATTGATCTCAAGCCTTAAAGGACACTTAGGGTCTGGAATACCCTGGAAAAAGTTTAAGCCGAAATTTGAACACCTGGTCCATCGAAAATTCATCGTTTTTCCCATGCTCATATATTTTGTTCAATAAAAAAAGTTCTTTCTTATTAAAAAATACTTAACCCGTCAGCAGGCGTGCTACATACACTTTAAACATTGGGCGTGCGAGAGATTTTCTCACATGTATAGCTTCAAGTGTTTAATTTGATAAATAGGAACTTGAACTCAATTTCGCTATAGTGATTGCGGCTATTAAACATTTTTATTTATAAAAAACCATAAATACAACGATAATTGATATTAATAATTTAAAAAATTCAAAAACAAAAATTCAAAAAATTTTTTTAACTCTTCTATCATACAGAAGAATAAATTTAGTGAAGAAAGAAAAAATTTCAAATGCTTATGCCATTTGAAATTTTCGAGTAATCATCGTTTTAATATAAGTATGAGAAAAAGTCTCATAGCACGCCTGCTGATGGGTTAAAATTAATACACAAATTTATTCAAACTTTAATATTCATTACTTTTGACGTAGCAACAGTTTGAAGACTCTAAAGGTAGTCTGGACCCCAAGTAGTCTTTATGTTGCTACAGGAAAATATGTACTTTAAGGATTAACATTAACGTTTCTATATTTACTTTAATTCTAAACCCCTATAATCGATTTATTCGAACGTAAACTCAATAACAGAATCGAAAACGGCCCCAATCTTCTCTTTAGCATAAAATGTTGCTTTTATGCGATAATAAGCTTTAATTATATACCATTCTCTTCGTTTTTTCATAACGAAAGGAATGGTGTATGATGAAGTTTCATTTGGTCAATATTTAATGATAAAAACTCTATAAAACGAAAAAAAGTTTCGAAAAAATGCAAAAAAGATTTTCACTAAAAAAATTGAGGTTGATTTCGACTCCGTTGTAGGAGTCTAGGGTTAATATTTGCATCAAGAAGATTTTTATAGTCGAAGTAGCACGACGCTTTGAACGTGATTAACCTTCGTCAGCTAACGATCTTTTCGGCAACCGTTAAAGCTAACGATGGGTCGTTCGTGTCTTTCACTTATTTCACAATTTTAAAACTTTTGAAAAAATCTGAAAAAATTCATGGGCCTTCTTTGGACCCTTAACGAAATGATCATAATTTGTCCCACCCGAAAAAAAAAAATGTTTAATAACAATTTCATGCAAAATATGGAGACGTGCAGGCATTTTTCACGATAATGTAAAAATGTAAATTTTTGCCCAGACACGAATGACCCATCGTTAGCGTTGGAGGGTTAACACTTGTAACGCGGGATCGCAATTATCGACCGCTTTTTATAAAAGACACTCTTATATTTTCTTACAATTTTGACAAAAGTAAAAAACTGAAAATTATGAGGAAGTAATAACGACGCCGAAGAGCCCACAAACGATCATTTCGTTGAACAATCAAATTTATTTTCATCCAGTGATTCAAACCTTGCTGACTCGGGGTCAGCAAATAAATCAAGCGACAAACGTGAAAACTTCCTCATTTTTTATACTCGACGATTGCAATTTAATTCCAATATTTGTGTAATAATTTCACTTAACACAATAGTCACAATTTGATAGGAAAAAATCTCTATTAACATATGTTCACAGATACGTTATCAAATTTATGATAAAATACACACTCCTGTCTTCCATCAAGACACATTGCCATTCACGCCCAGACACAGGGATAGGCACACCAACACGGACACTCGGCACACATTCTTTCGCTATGGACACAATGACACTCATCACAATATATTGTTCACACAAATTAGAGTAATCTTTTCGATCATTTTGAGCAAAAACAAGAAGTTTTACTTGAGTAACTCCTAATTTTGAAGTATCTCCTTAACGGGTTACATCTAGTTGTGCTCGGGAAAATGAAGGGATTTTCATGATTTTTTTAGCCATGTTAACATCATTTTATTAAAATACACTACACAGTATCAATTACTACATATTTTGAGGTACTTATATAAATTTTTTTATGAAAAAATTTTCACTACTGGGGGAAATATGGCCGTTGTCCTAAAACACCTTTTTTTGAAAATCCCTCGCGGTGAGCATGATATCTCTGGAAGGGCTGATTTGAAATAAAAAACGAAAAAGATTTTGTTAGTATAATACTATACGCTCTTTGTGAATGAAGGGTTGAACGAAATTTAGATTAAAAAAAAAATGTCGATTTTTGCGAAAAGTTCGATTTTTGAGGTTCCAAAAATGAGGTTTTTTGACCCAAAAAGATGTAAATTTCGGTCCAAATGAAAATTCACGAACAAGCCATTATAATGTCTTCGTTCACGAACAAGCCATTATAATTATAAACAAGCTCGTGAAAGATTCAAATCGATCGGTTAAATAGCTTTCGAGAAATCATGCTCATCACGGCAGCACTTTTTAAAAAAACATAATACTGAGATAATCGCGATTAAAGTCGTCGATCGCTGCGCTCGGAGCCTCGCACTCTCAGGTAGAGCGCGTAAATATATTCGTTCTATTGCCCGGATCCTCATAATATTTTGGGAAAACGCTCTTGAGATGATGTACTTTGAGAAAATGCAAAAGAAAAAAAAATTCTATTTTTTCAACCGAAACAACTAGATATAACCCCTTAAATCGTTGCACACGTTAAATATTTCTTTAGACTCGATACACAATGCACATACTGCGGTAAACTTGAGGGGTCATTTCGCTCAAAAAGTCGAAAAATAAAAGGATTGAAATTTTCCACTGAAAGAAAAGGATTTTCATAGTACTACATTATATTAATTCGTAAAATGCTCTGGAAATCCGTAATCGTAATTTTTTAAAAAATTTAATCGTATTTGAAAAAAATTGTAAGCTCAATGGCTGTGCGAATACTGATTTTCTTTACTTTGACATGTTCACAAAAAAAGAAATTTTTTGACAGTAACAGCGTCACTACCACTGAAACTAGAATAAAATATTTCAGTCGAAAACTTAATAAAATGGTCCATATTTATACTTAGCGTCTCGAAATGCGCGTCTTCACGTTCAGCTGATTTTAACGATTTTTTTTCTATATCAATTTTTTAAACTTGATTACAAGAGAGTTTTTCAATGATGAAAGTATGATATTTATCGGCTCCCATTATAATTCTTGTTTAGGCTACAGCCAGTGATCTACATAAAATATCGCATTCAAATTTCAGAGCGATCGACCGCGTGGTATTTTTTCTCATATACACAACTTGAATAAATATTATTCCACGAAATACGCTTTCAAAATTCGAAGTACCAATGTTCAAGTCGGTCTGTCGCCTCAGGAACGGCGGCTTTTACTGCTTCACCTACAAATCACTATAAAAAAACCAAATATTCGTAATTTTTTGTCAACATTTTTACAGTTCATTTTTTTATAGATCGATTTTTATTGGAATTGGCAGAAAAAAACGATTTTTCGCACATTTTTGACCGACCTGACCCATTAATGATCAAACCGCTCGACAAAACACTCGTTATTCCGAGGGGGAAAAAAAAACAATCAGTTGACACTCTTTCATGGACACAAGTTTCATGGACGAAAATATTATTATTTAAACGATATAATTCAATAATAATTATAATATAGTATAGTTTATTTCAGGTATGCCCTTGCGGGTTTTTACACAGCCCCCCCTCCCTCTATTTACAGTACTCCCTTTTTTCCATTACAGATGGATCACATTCTTTCTCACTCTCTGTTACAATTTCTTCATTATGTACTCATACGCTCTTACATAATCACACAACTCTTTTATTGGGCTTTCTCCTCTTAGTATTCTATTGATTTTGATTCCAAGTTCTTCTCTCTCATTCGATTATATCCACTTTTCCAGACCACCTACCACTTCCTGGGGTAAATTCCTCTTTATCTCCTCGCACTCACATATATGAAGCAGATTTTCTTCTTCTCCGCCGCACATTCTGCATTCGCTTTCCTTAAAACTTTTCCCTTTTTCTCTCCCTACATTTCCGCATCTCATCCTTGCCCCCGTTTCTTTCATTTCTATTTTCACGTCAGTCCTGTCCCAATATTCTTCTCTTCCCACTCTCTCCTTTCTGGTTTTGTACTCGCTGCAGTACCTCGAGTCTTCGATTTTGTTCCAGTTCAACTGGATTTCCTGGTCCGCCTTCACCTGGGTCACTCTATCTATTATTCTTTCTATCCCCTCTGTATCCCCTTCTCTGATCTTTTGCCAAATTTGTCCTTCACCCACTCCTTCCATCGCTGTATTAATTTTCTTTCCCCATTTGGTGGGGTTTCCATTCAGGATTCCTCTAATTTCTTCTTTCAGACATTTTTTCAGGCATCTGTTATCCGTCATTTTCATGATTTCCACGAGGTATCTCGCTGCCCTTTTCCAGATTTCAACCCCTATGCCCTCCACCCCTGCTTCCATTTTCCAAATATAATTTGGCGTATTTCCATTTAACCCCATTGCCATCTTAACGTACTTCCCCTGCAACTTTTCTATTTGCTCCTTTTTCTTCCACCCTCAAGTTTCTATCCCGTATATCATGCCGCTTTTTGCTATCGCATCCATCAGTCCGAACTTTATTTTCAATCTATTAATCCTCGCTCTCTTCCCAATTCCTCATGCCGCGTTTATCGTTTTTTTAATCTTGTTTGCTATTATTTTGGTGTGTTTTTCAAAAGTGTTCCCCTGCGAAAACCACACACCTAGATATTTGTACTCTTTTACCATGTCCAGCTGTTTTCCTTTGTATTTCCACCTTTGTCCTTCCTTTTTCCTCCCCCCCATTTTGAAAATTAGTACCTTTGTTTTACTTATGTTCACCATTAATAGATTCTGTTCCACATATTTTTCCAGAGACATAAGCATGTTTCGTAACCCCTCTTCATCCTCTGCTACCAGAACGATGTCGTCTGCGAACTTTAGGGCAAATATTTTTTCCTTTCCTACCACTGACCCTCCCTCATTTTTTCTTTTCCAGATCTCGTCCACGTCCTCAATGAAAAAGCTGAATAGTGTAGGACTAAAAGGACATCACTGTCTTACCCCTCTTGTTGTTGTGAAAGTTTGTTATCCCTTCCCTCGTTATTATTTCATTGTCTGTTCTTTCATGTATTTTCCTTATCATTTTCTCGAGTCTCCCTTTGGCTCCCACTGTCCTAATTTTTTCCATTAATGTTTTCCGATCTATCGTGTCAAAAGCCGCTTTAAAGTCTACGAACGCTGTGTATAATTTGCCTCCTTTTTGTTTTAGTTTATTATTTATTAGGGTATTCAGCACAAATATATGGTCCCTCGTTCCTCTACCATTTCTAAACCCTGCCTGACTTTCCTTCAATATTCCCTCCCCGTCTAGCCATAGTCTTAGCCTACCTGCTGCTATATTCCCTAGTAGTTTATATCCAGTGTTCAACAGTGTGATTCCAGTGTGATGTAGTTCAATGTTTTGTTTATGTCCCCGGCTTTGTATATAGGAAATATTCTTCCGATTTGCCAGCTCTCCGCTATATCCCCTTCTTTCCAGAACTCATTCAGTATTTCCGTTAATTCTTCTATACCTTCCTCCGTCATTCCCTTGAGGAATTCTATAGTGACACCGTCCTCCCCTGGCCTCTTTTCATCTTATTCAGTGTTTTCTTCACTTCGCAAATTGATATTTCTCTGTTCACGATGTCTTCCGGTTCTTGACCTTCGTTCTCTTCTCTTATCCCCTCCTTTAATGATCCTGTCCCCCCAGCAGGTTCCGGAAGTGTTCGACCCACTCTTTTTTCTCTATCCGATCCCCACCGTTCGGTTTCTTTGGTTTGATCGGCCTTATCGCTTCCCATATTTCCCCCATATTCTTACTACTTTGTATTTTTGCCCACTTCTCTCCCCACCTCTCTTGGAATTTTGCTTTTTTATCCTTTTCAGCTCCCCTCTTGCCTCTCTTAATTCTACTTTTTCTTGTTCTCCTCTTTTCTCGATGAATTGTTTTAGCTTGTTCTAAACTGTTTTTCTTTGTTCCCTTATTTCCTTGCAAACTCCCCTTTTCTTTTTTGCTTTCCCGCCTAGTTTTAGTCATGCCCCCCCTCCTCCGCCGTCGCCTTTATAGTTCTTATCAGCTCTTCCCACCTTTCCTTCGTCGGTTTTATCCCGTCCGTTTTTTCTCTTTCTCTCCATTTTTTCCTGAATTCATTCGTATACAATTGTGCCAGACCATTCTTCCACACTAGTTTCATTTCTTGTGGTGTGCTTTCTCCCTCGTTTTCTCTCGTTGTTGTTCCTATTTCTGTTTTTCTCCCTATTTCTGCTGTTATGGGTAGGTGGTCTGATTCTATTCTGATCGCGACTTCCATTCTTTCGATCACGTATTCTTTGTCATCACTTATTATTATATAATCAATAACTGACCCATCACTTTCTCTCTCTCCTACGTACGTACATTTTCCTTTTCTATCTCCTTCGCATATTCCATTCATTATTACCAGTCCCGCTTGTTCACAAAACTCTATTAGTCGCTTCCCCTCTGCATTCACTCCCTTGTCTTTGGACTTTCTGTAGTCTTCCCCTTCCCCTTCTTTCCCGCTCATTTCTCCAGTCCTCGCATTTAGATCGTCGATTATAATGAGTCCTTCCGCTGTTTTCTCTGTTTCTTCCCAGAGTTCACTCAATTCCCTTTCCCACTTGTGCATACTGCAGTTGCTATATACTGTTACAATGTTGAAATTTTCATTTCTAGTTCCCACCCTTATCCCCCTGATTATTATTCCCTGTTTCCATTCTTCGATCTTCACTGTTTTTGTTTCCTCTTTCTTTAGCCCTACTATCTGTCCTCCTATCGCTCTCCCCCTTTTATTTTTCCTTTCCGCTGGTTTCGTTGTCCATGCAAAGTTTTTGTCCAGTGTGTTCAGAAATTTGTCTTCGTTCTTTTGCTCTAACCATATCTCCTGTAAAGCAATGATATCAAGTGTTTTGAGCCATTCCCATGCGTCCTGGATCTTTCTGGCCCCCGCTATGTTCCACGTAACCATCTTCATCGTTTGTCCAGTCTTCACCCCTCCCTCAATTTCTCCTGTTGTCTCGAAACCCCCGTCTATCCTCTATCCCTCCCCTCCCTCCCTGGTAGTTCCCTTTCCTCCTGCCACTGTGCACCAATCTTCCTTCTGCCTCACTCCATGTCTTCCATACTCCTTCGATTTGTATCTTCTGGTGTCCAGTGCGTGCTTCTTTTCCTTTCTTCCTCATTTCTTCCGCTTGTTTCTCGATCCACCGTTGCACCTTCTTTTCTCTCCTAGTCCAGTCGTCCGTTATTTTCATTCCTCCTCCTTTCCTGTAGTTGTTTTTCATAATCTCTATTTTGTTTTGCCTTGAGGTGAGCTGGACGAGAGTTCCATCTTCTATCTTTCCCAGTCTTCCAATGTGTGGTATTACTCCCGTTTGTCTTTCTATTGCTTTTTCCAGATCTTTTTTCCCCCCTGTCCCCGTTCGTTGCACTCCTCTTATTATGATGTTTGATTTCCTTTTCCATCTTTCCTCTCTTTCTCGTTCCCATTCTCTTGTTAATTTTTCTGGTACTTCCATGGTGTTGTAATGCTTATCGTGCACCCCCTCGTTGTTTTTTCCCTCGTCCATCTCTTCTCCCCTTTTTCTTTCGGTTTTCCTTCCTTCTTCTTCTGTCATCGCGAAATCTGTCACTTGTTACCCTCGTATCCAATAGATGCATCGACCCTGTATTATTTCCGTTCTCATCAGTAGGATTGTCTGTCTCTTCCCGTTTTTTCCTCGATGCAGCCATCTTCGTAGCTTTCTTCGATGTAGCATCGATGTAGCTTTCTTCTCTTATTTTCCTTGCTAGTTCTATTTCTCTTTGTAGTTCCTCATTTTTCGTCCTCAAGGTTTGTATGACAATTTCTTGTTCCACATGTTTCGCTTCGACTCTATTTTGTTCTAGCCAAAGTTTCGCTTGTAGTTGCATTATCTCTCCTTCCATCTCTTCCTTTTGCTTGTCCTTTTCTTCTAGTATTTGTTTTATTTTTTCCATTGCTTGTCCGAGTTCCTGTTTCAAAGTATCCCGCCATTCTTTCTCCCACTTTTTGCTCCATACGTCGAACAAGTTGTTTATTGCCTCAGTACTATGTCCTTCCTCCTCCTTCCCAGCCGTAGTACTGTGGCTATTCCTGCTAAAATTTTCGGCCTGTTTCCATTCTTCTTGGTCTCTCTCGTTTTCTTGTACCTGGTTGTTTCCTTTTTCCAATTTGTTTACCCTCGTCGGTGTTTTTTGCAGCTTGCTGCTTCTTTTGAAAGCTTCTTCCTCCTACTGTAGCGCTGCTTTTGTGATTCCTCCTTCGTTGCCTTCTTCTTTTTCTGGTGCCCCCTCTCCTTCTCCTTGTTTTTCCCTTGAGTTGCTCTCTTCCAAATCGGTCCCTTCTTTCTCTTGCTTTTTCTTTCCGTTGCTCTGATCTCCCTCTTTTCTTTTTCCCTCCGGTGTTTTGGGTATTTTGCTGCTCCTCCGGAAAGCTTCCTCGTCGTCCAAATCTATCAGTAAGCCTTCCTCCTCTTCCTCTTCCTCTTCCGTGTTTGTGTTTCCATCATCCACATTTTTCTTTCCCTTTTCCCCATTCCGTTTCTTCAAATACTTATGCAAATAACTTGTCCTTGCCGCTTCCCGATTTTTCTGCCTAAGCGCCCCTACCGGTCTGCCTCTTCCTCTTTTACCGACCGTCGCTGTTTGCATACCTTCGTCTACCTTTTGCCGTCCCATCCAGGAAGACTAGAGTAAAGGAGTGGACACAGCGTGCTTTAGAAATGTACATGAAATCCCAGCCTGAAGCGGCGGCGCTGTATCGGTACAGATCCTATTAGATCAGACATACTGTTACTACTTATTTCCTAACCTCGATTTTTCAAAATACGTGCAGTGTCTATGTTTACGTCAGGGAGTTTACGTGTATAAAATTTTTTTTTTATTAATGTACTGAGTTTTATTAATGTATTGATTTTGTAAATACTGGAAATAAAGTTATGTTTATCTGGCTCAATGGCACATTTCCGTTTTTATGTCGTAAATACTGATGACATTAAAATTTTTTTATTCAGCATGAAAACGACGCGGGTATCACAGAAAACACCACATGAAAAAATGTGCCAACCTTGAAAGGTGGTCGGAATTCCGGATCAATTCATGTAACAATCTAAGATTGTCAACGTAAAATGTTGTTTGGAAAATTTAACCGTTCCACACATGAGAGGAAACCACGCACTGAAGACAATAAATAGTCTTTTTAACCTTCAATATCCTGCCCAATATACTGGGATTTGGGTTAGAGGCTTTTTTCTATTGCGCAAGCGCGAAACGGTGACTTTCACCGTGTGGACTAATTTTATTACTATACGTGTAGGATCTGTACACCTGGTGGCACAGCTAAGAACTAATTCAAAACGGGACTTTGAGGACGCCGTTACTACTTATTTTCCTATGCTGTGTCCACTCCTCTAGCAGGGAGACTAGCTCTCTCGTCTCCCTGGTCCCATCTGTCTTTTCGTCGCCACCGTCAGGGCCGACGCCTTGCCGGCATTTTCTCCTTGCTTCTAACCTCACTTTCCTGAACCACTTTCTCCATTTCACTCCTCACTTTCCTACCTATTTACTGTCTGTGTTTTTCTAATTTTCCTTCGCGTCTCTTTCCGATCGTCACTTCTGCCCTTTTTATGAAATATATATCTCCCTATTTCCGCATTTATTTACATTTAAAGATACCGTTACTCACAACGCACATGCTCCGTGCCCGGCTACACCGGAAGTCCCAATAATTATAATATAATAAATTTTTATAATTTCAATATTGTTCATAATTGTAATATAAAAAGTTTTTTTATTCGCTGGATAAATGAAAAGAGTGATTTTTATGTTTTTCTTGTTTCTAATGAGTTTTTCTATGAATTCAGGTACCAGCGTATCCGCCAGCAACGGGACCACTAGCATTGTACAAAAAAGATGAATTTTTCGACACGATTGATTACGCCCTTCGAGGTTATTACAATCTGAGTAACGCGATTGGTTCATACGCTTATACAAACGAGGATAATTCAATTGGTCCGGTAACGCTGTGTCGTTATCAGTACAAGAACGTCCGTATTTACGGGTTCAACGAGAGTTACGTCTTCAACAATGAAGTAGAGAAGAAATGTTTCAACATAACGAAAAGCACCAACGAGGACGAGAACTTTAAGTCGCGGGATTATTTCAACAGAACGAACGAGGAGGGAGAGAACGATTTGAATTTTTCATCTATGATCAAGGCGTACTTGAAGTTCTCGGTGAAAACGGTGAATATAAAAGCAGCCGGACCGATAACACCGCCGGATTGTTACAAATTCGATATAAGAATAATATTTGACAATGGTGATTTCGACGGGCAAATGTTATTGTCGTTGGACGCGATTGCCAAAAGATTGGAGTGTCAGGGTGACACGCAGTACACAACGGACAATCGTTTGGATTCGGCGCTCCGAACGCTTTTGAATCTTCTCGTAATATTCATTTGCGGTCTTTCATTGGCCCTCTGTTCACGAGCGATTTATCGCGCACAATTATTAAAATTCGAGACGATAAATTTTTTCAAAAAAACATACGGCAAGAATCTCAGTTTCGAGGGTAAACTCGAGTTTCTCAATATGTGGTACATCATGATTATAATCAACGATCTCTTGATAATCGTTGGCTCAGCGGTGAAGGAACAAATCGAGAGGAAATATTTCGGCAGCGATCATTGGAATGTGTGCAGCATTTTCCTTGGCACTGGAAATCTCCTTGTATGGTTTGGAGTCCTGAGATACCTCGGATTTTTCAAAACTTACAACGTCGTCATATTGACCCTGAAAAAAGCAGCTCCAAAAGTCGCGCGTTTTCTCATTTGCGCCATTCTCATTTACGCCGGGTTCACTTTTTGTGGATGGCTCGTCCTAGGCCCTTATCACATGAAATTTCGGTCCCTTGCGACCACCTCCGAATGCCTATTCGCTCTTATCAATGGCGACGATATGTTCGCCACTTTTTCCATCACTTCCTTCAAATCTCCGATGTTGTGGTGGTTCTCCAGAATTTATTTATACACTTTCATGTCCCTCTACATTTATGTGATTCTCAGCCTTTTCATATCAGTTATAATGGACGCCTACGATACTATAAAGCTTTATTATCGCGATGGCTTTCCGAAAAACGATTTACAGGCGTTCATCGCTGCCTGCACTGATGAAGCCTCCAGCGGTGTTTATCGCCAAGAATGTGACGACGGTGACCTCACAGAGCTTTTCAACAGGCTCTGTTGCTGTCGAAAAAGGACCTACGACAGCTTCACTGAATCCACCAGTACAACGATCGTCGCAAAAAACGACGAAACTTGCCCCAACGCGATTTGCATATAGTCTATTAGTTTACCATAGTTTTACGTACAAAAATTACGGTTCTACGCGTCAAACACCGCAATGAGCGTTTGACAAGAAAAATATGTCCTTGATGACCATTTTTATCAGTTACCAAAAACACGCATACACGGAGACAACGTTTTTTAACGATTTTCTTGCTATTCTTCCTGGCCCTTAGCTCTTTTTTATGCGGAGAGTTTTTTGTTTGAGCCGCCATTAGAATAAAGTATTTTATTGAAATAAAAAAACGTCATGACAATAATATGAGAGCGAACAAATTTTCTTAATGACGCCGATTTAACGGTCTAAATTTATCGGATTAAATCGGGAGAAAATCGATTTTTTAAAAATTCTGGAATAATTTGGGGAATTCCAGAATTTTCTCGGGTTTTACGCACAAAATTATTTTTCATGTTGTTGAGAAAAAGAAAATTTTATATCGCTGCAAAATGTACGAGTCTTATGAAATACGTCGATGTATTGGGATTTGTAGTCCGTTAACAAACCCCCGATCTGTGAGTTAGTGTGTAATAAGCAGAAAAAAATATTTAGACGTATAAATATTATTTAATAAGTAAAAAAAAAAAAACGTCGTGAGCCTCGATTATTGTGTATAATCCCGAATTGGGGGGTGCTAATGAAAAATCGAGCCTGTGATAAAATCGAGGATACCGATGTAAATTCGACGAAAATGTACTCTACAAAAAAAGCATTTAATATATTCAGTGTAACGAAGAAAAACCGCATTAAAAAAATGTGTCATACAGCGTAATTAGTCTCTTAAGTTAATATGGCTGCTTCACTCTAGTCAAATCGGTGCCAAATTTTCAAAATACATTTATGCAAAGTTCAATACACTAATTAATTAAATTAATTTAAGGTTGATGTGTATTACAGTGTGTCTTATTAACCTAAAAAAAATTTAATAACGATGGATTTGCGAAATCATCAACTGATAACTGCAAAATTTCATGATATATTTTCATTGAGATTTTGTTAAGGAATAATCCGTATTTTTCAACCAATTTTAATGCACCACGTCGTATTTTGTTCCTCAAGAGATTCTCTACGAATTCACCGCGTAGGTTTTCTTCTAAACTTGTTAATACTAAAATTACAGCAATTTGTTTATGGATTTTTTTTTTAGCCGATTATACAATTGGCTGTACCAGTAAAACGGTGAAACCCAGAAAAAAATCAACACGGTAAATTCGTAGAGGATCTCTTGAGGAATAAAATGAGACGTGGTGCATTAAAATCGGTTGAAAAATACGGATTATTCCTTGAAAAATCGAGATGAAAATATGACATCGTGGGATTTTGCATTTATCAGTTGAAGGTATTTCAAGTATATTGTTATTAATATTTTATTTAGTTAATAACACATGCTGTAATACAAATCAACCGTCATTTCGTTTAATCAGTGCATTAAAACTTTGCATAAACGTATTTTGAAAATTTAGCAGTCATTTGACTAGTCTACATCAGCTATTTTACCTTAAATGCGGAACAAATCAACTGCCGAATTTTGATTTATGAGATCGACATCGTCGGTGGAATTTAAAACACCGTAAAACCAAGATTTTTCAATCCAAAATATCGTAACGTATCCAAAATGACAGCCAGTACACAATCACGTCCAAAACAAGTTGAACATGATGATTTTTTTTTAACTTTTCCGATAATTTGATCGATCAGCAATTTTGAATGCGACACGTCCCATTCGAAAACTGAAAAAAATAGCTACAAACTACTTTTTTGACTTTTTGAATTCGGTCAAATTTTAGGAGCAGCGAATCTTTCAAGCAGTCGCAAAAAATGATTTTCTTCCACTCGTTTTGGACCCCACGGTATTAACGAATTATTCATTAACCCTAGACCCCTACAACGGGGTCGAAAACGACCCCAATTTTTTCATTAAAAAACTTCTTTTTTATATTTTTTCGAAACTTTTTTCTTTTATAGAGTTTTCATCATTAAATCTTGACCAAATGCAACTTTATCATACACCATTCTCTTCGTTATCAAAAAAAGAAGAGAATGGTGTATAATTAAACCTTATTATCGCATATGAGGAACGTTTTATGATAAATAGCAAATTGGGGTCGTTTTCGGTCCCGTTGTAAGATTTTAGTTCGGAAAAATAGATTGTAGGGACCTAGGGTTAACAATATTATTGACGTTACACTGTATTCATTGCGTATGTACATAATTCAACTTTTGTATATATTCGTGTAATATTGTATGTAATATATATGACAGGTATATTTATATACATGTATATGGGGCATTCCACGCCAAATCAGCCACTTGAAATTCACATTTTTTTATTGTTTTGGTTTTTTTTTCTCTAATAGAGCTCATTAAAAGGAACTCGCCTGATTTTTTTCAAATTTTTATCTCAACACGTGCATCGGAAACGAATTTTTAAAAAATTTTCCGATTTTTTTCTTTAAATATCAATAACTGTCTCAAAAATGCAGTAAACCGAATGGATGAGGGGTCAAAATTTTAGTTTTAAAACATATTTTCGTTTAAAAACATGCAGAAAATTATCAAAACATTGCATGAATCAATTTTTTTAATTCTAAGCATGAAATGTTTTTTCCCACATAGTTCCCTTTCGATTTTGCTGTTAATTTTTTATAAAAAATTATTATTTTTTTGAGGAATTTTAAGCCTAGTATGATCATGGGGAAATTGTCTGTTGTATATTTTTATAATTAAAATATAGATTTATTTTACAATCAATTACCTATAACTCCCTGAAAAATCGAACAAAGCGAATCGTCTAGGGAGTTAAAATTTTTGTTCTGAAGTGTATTTTTGTTTAAAAATATCTGAAAAATTATTCGAAATTTATATCACCTAGTTTTTCCAATTCTAAGATAAAATAACCTTTTTTCATAGCGTTTGTACTAATTAATTTGTTTCTTTAATGTTTGCACGGAAGTATGATTCATTTAATGAATTTTAAGCTAAGTACGAATGTGAGAAAATAGCTAGTTCTATTTTTGAAATTGTTAATTTTATTCAAGATTTTTGTTATTGATTAGACTAATATTTCCCCACGATCATACTAGTCTTAAAATGCATCAAATGAATGATAGTTTCCTATAAAAATTTAACAGTAAAATCAAGAGGGACTAACACTGCGGGAAAAAACATTTCTTGCTTATAATTAAAAAATTGATTTAAGTAATCTTTAAATAATTGTTGACATATTTTTAAACGAAAGCACCTGTCAAAACGAAAAATTTGACCCCTTTATCCATTCGGTTTGTATGATTTTTCAGGGCATGATCAATAGTAAAAAAATCCACAATTTAATTATAAAAAATACAACGAAAAATTTCTCCATCATCAAACTAGGCTTAAAAGTCATTAAAAAAAGTGATAGTTTTTGATGAAAATTCAATAGCAAAATCGAAGGGGGCTAACACTGTGGGAAAAAAACATTTTTCGCTTAAAATTTGAAAAATTGTATGTAATATTTTGATGAATTCCTACATATTCTCATACGAAAGTACGTTTTAAAACTAAAATTTTGACCCCCCATCCATTCGGTTTACTGCATTTTTGAGAGAGTTATTGATATTTGAAGAAAAAAATCAGGAATTTTTTTAAAAATTCGTTTCAGATGAATGTGTTAAGATGAAAATTTGAAAAAAATCAAACGAATTCCTTTCAATGAGCTTTGTTAGGGGAAGGAAAATCAACGCAATAAAAAATGCGAATTTTAAAAGTGGCCGATTTGGCCTGGAATACCCCATTTATTATGTACACTACCATCAGAAAGTGGAGAAAAGTTTGAATTTTTTCTCATAATTTGTAATGAACAGCCTTTAGCTAAAGAAACCTAATGAAAAAGTTAGAATTTAGGAAAATTTGAAGAAAAATGTTCATATCTTTTATTTGACGAAGAAACTTTGTTTCATTAAAAAATCTAACTAATTTAAATCGTTTGTTTTTTAAAACAATTAAACGCTTTGCCAAAGTTTTATTTCAGTTGTTCACTATTGTTATTTGACATAATAACAAAATGACAGAAATTTCCAAGTAAATAAATAAATCCGGTGCTAGAATATTGAAAAATTAAAAAAAAATGTTCATATCTTTCATTTGGCAAGTAAACTTGATGAAACTAATTAATTCAGATCCTTTTTTTAAATTAATTCTTCTTTTATTGATCATATGAGCGTGCTATTAGTAATAACAATAAAAAATTATCGATTACTCAGCTTGAATAATAAATCAAGTGCTATATAATAAATAAACAGTTTTGATCCAATAACGATTTTTTCAAAATTTCTGATGTTAGTGAATGTTTATATATTCTATAAAAACCAGAATATTGTCGGGCTCAAAAATACACAAAACTGTAATAAGAACGTCCAATTCATCTTTTTGGCATAAAAGGAAAAAAAATGTTTTTTATGTGAATATTGATATCCAAAAAAGTATTATGTGCCAAAGATGTAACTGCGTACACATAATTAATTGATTTTAATGATCCACACTGAATAAAGACGAGTACACGAATAAACTTTATGGTTTTTTTTCTTAAACCTATAACTTTCCGACCAATGGAAAATATTTTTTTCATTGATATCTCCAGCATTTTATTAGCCCTAAATTTGGATCGAGATTAACGTTTTTTTATCAACATTCTATCTCGCTCAATTTATTCGGAAAAGTTCACAACCGGTCACTTTATGAAAGCTTTGAAAACTACTGGAATATCCTAATAATGTTAAGTGTAAACTAAATTGCTTGTAGGATACAAAAACTTATAAAGTAATGTATAAAAATGCATAATCAAAATTCAGATATTTCAAATGTTCATTTTACTTTCTATCGTTATATCGGTGACAGGACAAAATGCCGATGACAAAACGCCGAGTGACTAAATACCGGCGACTATACGCTGAGCGACTATGCCGACAGGACTATACGCCGATCGCAAAACGCCGATACGACAAAATAAAAACATAGTGGATTAATTGTGTAAGAGAATCACTGCTATGGTCTACAGTTATAGAATAAAAATGATTATTGTGATCTGCAATTCTGTCACATTATTATCATATCATTATTATGATCTGAAAAATGTTAATAAATCGTGTAAGAGAATTATCTTATTATTATTATGACTTTTATAATTATATAATATCGTATGATTTTATCACACGACTGCCAGGCATTTGTGTCCAATTTTAGTATTAAACGATCCTCAGATCGTGACGTGCACGATGCCACTGAAATTACTTCGAAGCCGATTATTTATGTTTGTTGGCTGTTATTGAAAAAGTAAGTATCGCTGTACGGTTTGCTGAGTGTATGTCTGTTGTGTTTGGGTGTGTGGTGTGCTATGATAGTATATGGTGTAGTGATGACGTACGCTGTAATATGCAAACTTAGGAGGGTTCCTTCAATAATGACCTGGAAACCTGGAAACTAATGATTCTACTGGACATTACTACTATTTGTATTTTTTCGCATCGGCGTATAGTCGTATCGGCGTTTTGTCACTCGGCATATAGTCGCCGGCATTTATTAGTCAATTGGCGTTTTGTCATGTCTACAATTGAGGATTTCAAAAAAAAATCTGTAGAAAAGTTTTAGTCATCTCGGGAAATGTAAAATTTTCAATTGCCTCCCTTAAGAGTCGCATGTTAAACCGAAAAAATCTTTGATAGGAAATATCTCAAATTTGGAACATTGCGTCCTCTGAATTAAAAAAAAAAATTGCATAGAAAAATGCTTCGGTGAGACAACTATCTTAAATTCGAAAAGTGAGTTGTTCAGCAATTTAATGAATCTGGTAAGTGTTTATACCCCTTTCTGTTTTAATAATAGTCGTAAAAGTCTCATATAATATCAAAATTTTCTTGCTGAACAATAAAACATAGTTGGGAAAATTTTTGGTCTGAAATGCAAAAGGAAACTGATACGAAATTACCGGTCATTCGCGCGCATGCGTGATCGCAAAGTGTCAGCTGAATTTTATTTTCCCAAACCAAAAAAAAAAAAAACGCGGCAGGCTCATCAGTCTGCTACTGTACCCGAGACGAAATGCAATCAGCATCCGAACCGATCTTATCCGTTACGTTAGCGTAACGGAATTACCTTTGCCTACAGCCCGTCATTTCCATTCCTTACCGACCGCACGACATCATTCCTTTAACTGCATTTGAGATCCTTACCAACATACATAACAGCGGCAGCACCTAATAGCTACATGCAGTTAACACACGCGTCTAGTCTCAAGTTGACAGGTGCATTGTGTACAATCCGAAGCTGTCAAATCGCGAGAAGTTTTCGTTACGATTGATGAAAATAAATAATACGAGACACAATAATGGACAACGGTTTTTCGTCGAAAGACATGTCGACGAGTGAGCACAGTATTTCGAGCATCGGCTCGAATATCTCCGCGGCAACAACGACCACGACAACGCAAGATGAAAATTTTAGTGTGCCAAAACACGCGGAAAACAGTCTACGCGTCATGGACGAATGTCTTCAAAGACAACAATTGACAGACGTCACTATTATTGCTGGTTGGTGTGATTATTCCTTTATTTTTATTATTCTTTCCCTTTCACTATTCAACAATGTTTTCGGTCATTCAACTCTGACATTTCTTTGTGCGATGACCGCGCCACTTTTTTTCAAAATTTCTCGTATTTCATCGTTCTATTTTTATCGCATATGCCGCTCATTTTTTACTGTCATATGATGAATAAAATGAATTTTTATAAACATCTCGTCTTGTATTTTGCTTCGTATATTGTTCAAGATATAAATATATTTTCTTTATATGTCATTTCAATTTCATCAATATAATCCATATTTTTATTATTATTATAAAAAAATGATGTTATTATTTTTTTATTATTCTCCGAGTCTTAAAATAGAAAAGAATTTTGATTTTACCAGGTGGACGTCGCTTTCCTGCTCACAGATTGGTACTCAGTGCAGGCTCAGAATATTTTGCAGCCATGTTCACTGGTTCGCTCAGAGAATCCACTCAAAAAGAGGTGGAATTGAAAGGCGTAGATCCTGATGCCCTCTGGCTACTTATTCGTTATTGCTATACTGGTAAAATTAATAAATTATAATGAGCACATGAAAAAAAAAAATACTCAAAGACATTTCAGAAGGAATGCAATTTGTAAGAAATGTCGAATTTTTCAAATAATTATTCAACAGTTGAGAAAAAATAGCACAAAATTGAATTAACAATTGGAGAATATTTTTTTAATACTTGAATTGTTAAATAACAAAACGTTTTTTTCATTTTCTTGTTAATAATTCAATGAAATAAATATAAATCAAAGCTGCCATAGTACTTTTTTTAATTTCAACTTTTTATGGCAAAGTTTGAAGATGAACAGTCTTACAGACATTCTTCGATTTTTCAAATAATTATTTAAAAATTAAGAAAAAATCGCACAACAAATGAAATAAAAATTACAAAAATCTCTGATTGATATTAACCCCAGACCCCTACAACGGGGTCGAAAACGACCCAAATTTTTTTAGTAAAAAATTTCTTTTTGGCGTTTTTCCGAAATTTGTTTCGTTTTATAGAGTTTTCATCATTAAATATTCACCAAATGCAACTTTATCATATATTATTCTCTTCGTTATTAAAAAACGAAGAGAATGATGTACAATTAAACCTTATTATCGCATGCGAGGAACATTTTATGTTAATTAGAAGATTAGGGTCGTTTTCAACCCCGTTGTAGGGTTCACGTTCGGAAAAATAAATTATAGGGGTCCAGGGTTAAAATTGTGAATTTTTCTTTAATTCCATTGTCAATTACTCACTCAACTTGGAACCAATCATAGCTGCTGCATTAATTTTATTTAAATTTAATATTTCCCGGCAAAATTAAAGAATAAATTCGATTTCACAAAGAATGTTAGATTTTTAAAATAAATTTTCAACAATTGAAACTAGAAATAACGTAAGAAATGAAGAAAAAATGACAAATTTCTTATTGCTGATAAAATGACAGTGCATAATTTTTGGACATTTTTTTAATTAATTATGTTTAAGAAAGTTGAAATAAATGATAGCTACGGCATTAAAGAATTGTTAATATTTGCAGGTTGCATAGAATTACGTGAAGAGAGCGTGGAAACACTCTTAGCAACAGCGTGTCTTCTCCATTTGAATCCAGTGATAAAAGCCTGTTGCCAATTTCTCATAAAACAACTACATCCCAGCAATTGCCTCGGAATAAGAATGTTCGCCGATACCCAAGATTGTTCACATCTTTTCAGCGTTGCTCACGCTTATACGACCAAACACTTTATGGATGTGATTAAAAATCAAGAATTTCTTCTGCTCTCAGCTGACGAAGTTGCCAAATTAATGGATTGCGACGATCTGAATGTTCCTTCGGAGGAAACAATTTTTCACGTGCGATTCAGAAATTATTACAAACTTATCGTTGCCAACAAATTATTTGACTATTTATTGTCAAAATAATCTGAATTTTTAAAACAATAAAGCTGTGACAATTATTTTATAATAGAAAATTCAGCATTGTCATACAAAAAAAAATTTGTTGTCTATTAAAAAATAATACAAACTTTTCATCTTTATAATAATACAATTTTGAATACGTTATTACGTTTAATGTTTATGTTTTTCCAGGCTTTGATGTGTTGGCTACAATACGATACGGAAACTCGATCCAAAGACGCTGGAAGATTGCTGGGGCTTGTAAAATTGCCACTATTATCCCCAGCTTTCATAGCCGATTATATCGAAGGCAATGAAATTTTTAAAGACCAAAGTTCAGCCCAAAAACTCATAATCGAAGCTCTGAAATATCACCTTTTGCCTGAGCGACGATCTTTGCTGCAATCCGATCGTACGAGACCAAGAAAATCAACGGTTGGGCAGTTGTTGCTCGTTGGTGGAATGGACGCTAATAAATGTAAACTTAATCTGGGACAACATTTGTTTTAATTGTCTTTACAATTAAAAAAATATATAATATTATAGTTTTATTTTAACCCTCGAACCCCACAACGGGGTAATTAGTTACCTCACGAAAATATCAAATTTCCTTCCCAAACGAATGTTTTAAAACTATTCCTGCTGTTTTGTAAAGTTTTCACCATTAAATATTTACCGAATGCGACTTTATCCTGCACCATTCTCTTCGTTATCAAAAAACTAAGAGAATGGTATATAATTAAACCTTATTATCGGATACGAGAAACATTTTATGCTAAAGAGAAGATTGTGGGGTTGTAAGGTTAATATTGAATAATATAATTTATAATTATGTTGTTTTTAATGGAAAAGGTGCTGCATGGATCGATGCCTATTCGTTACGCGAAGATTCATGGACGTGTCTGGGTCGATCGAGTAGCAAACGGGTCCAATTCGGAGCTGCCTTGATCGACAAAAAATTGATTGTCGCCGGTGGTCGAGACGGTCTCAAAACTTTAAATACTATGGAATTTCTCGATCTGTCATCGGGAATCGCAGCTACTTGGAGCGTTTTACCTGCTATGAGCATAAATCGTAACGGACTTGGTAAATTCCAACGCACTCTCAACAATAATTATCCTAGAGTGATAAATAATCAGATATTTGTTAATATATTATTAGTTTATTTGATTCAAATTAATAGAGAATGAAATTGGTAAATAATAAAATTTTATGATTAATCAATGAATAATATAACAAATTAATAAAAGAATGAAATTTTATGATTAATCAATTTAATTCTTAATTTACCAGCACATCGACCATTTCACATGTATCGTAATCCTAAATGCATTTGTGACTCAGGAATCGCGGAATTAGGAGGGGCTCTTTACGCGGTCGGTGGGCACGATGGTTGGAGCTTTCTAAATTCTGTCGAACGATGGGATCCGAGCACTCGACAATGGAGTTATGTTGCACCAATGACGATACCGAGATCGACCGTTGGTGTCGCAGTTTTGAACAACAAGTATGCAAAATTGTTTTATTTTATGAAAATTTATTAGAGTACATCACATTTTTTACAACTGCTTTTCGTGAATTTGTCGTGTAATGTTCATTTAAATTCGTAAAATATTAATTGAAGACTGAAAATTAATTGCATGATCAATTATCAATTCATTTATTTATTTATTTTATTAATAATATTTACACTTAATTACAGATTATACGCAGTAGGAGGTCGTGACATAAGTTCATGCCTGGCCACAGTCGAATGTTACGACCCTCACACAAATAAATGGACAGCCTGTGCACCAATGTTAAAGAGACGTGGTGGGGTCGGTGTGGGTGTGCTCAATGGATATCTTTATGCACTCGGTGGTCACGACGCACCCAAAAGCAATCCCGATGCTAGTAGATTGGACTGCGTGGAGAGGTATTTATTCTAATTGCCAATCAGACGAGGATAATGATTTTTTTTCGTTTCACTGACCGCAGATTATTCCTCCCATAAAAAATTATTCTTCAGAAATTTGTTCAGTGGAAAAAAACTCTTGCTCTTTTTCTATACATTTTATTTTATTATTTGTTTCCAATTTTTCTTGCTATTCTTTGGGTATTTAAAATTCTTCATTTGCAATTTTCTGTAAATTGTGTTTTATCTTCCAACCTATTTGTTGTGTAAAATTTATTCTATTCTTTTACTTTGATTTCTTGAATATTTCTTTTACTTAACGAGTTATATCTGGTTGTACTCGGGAAAATTAAGGAATTTTCATGATTTTTTTTGGCCATGTTAACATCATTTTATTAAAATACACTAAACAGTATCAATTACTACATATTTTGAGGTACTTATATAAATTTTTTTATGAAAAAATTTTCACTACTGGGGGAAATATGGCTGTTGTCCTAAATCACTTTTTTTTGAAAATCACTCGCGATGAGCATGATATCTCTGAAACATTTGAAATAAAAAAAACCAAAAAAATTTCATTAGTATAATATTATATGCTCTTCGTGAACGAAGGGTTTAACGAAATTTTGATTTAAAAAAAAATGTCGATTTCTCCGAAAAATTCGATTTTTGAGGTTCCAAAAATGAGGTTTTCTGACCCAAAAAATATAAATTTCGGTCCAAATAAAAATTCCTTCGTTCACAAATGAGCCATTATAATTAGAAACAAGCTCGTGAAAAATTCAAATCGATCGGTTAAATAGCTTTCGAGAGAAATCGTGCTCACCGCAACAGCAACTTTTTTAACCCGTCAGATTTTCTCACATGTATAGCTTCAAGTGCTTAACTTGATAAATAAGAACTTGAAAACAATTTCGCTACAGTGATTGTAGCTATTAAATATTTTTATTAAAAAAAAACCATAAATACAACGATAATTAACACTAAAAACCAAAAAATAATAATTAAAAAAATTCATAAACAAAAATTCAAAAAATTTTTTTAACTCTTCTATCATACAGAAGAATAATTTTGATAAAGATAGAAAAAATTTCAAATGCTTATGCCATTTGAAATTTTCGAGTAATCATCGTTTTAATATAAGTGTGAGAAAAAGTCTCATAGCGCGCCTGCTGACGGGTTAAAAACATGATTCTGAGATAATCGCATTTAAAGTCGTCGATCGCTGTCCTCGAAGCCTCGCACTTTCGGGTAGCGCGCGTAAAAATATATTCGTTCTAGTGCTCAGATCCTTATATTTTAGGAAAACGTTCTTAAGATGATGCACTTTGAGAAAATACAAAAAAAAATTCCATTTTTCAACCCAAATAACTAGATATAGCCTCTTAATTTGTTTTTTTACGTTTTTTATTGCAGATATGATCCCAAAACTGATACATGGACGATGGTAGCACCGATGAGCGTTGCTCGAGAAACCGTGGGCGTTTGTACTTTGGGCGATCGTTTAATGGCCGTCGGTGGATACGACGGTCACCAATATCTTACGCTCGTCGAAGCGTATGATCCTTATCTCAATGAATGGCAAAGAGTGAGTAACACTAAAATTTGCAAAAAAAAGCTAAATCGCAATTGTTTATTCTTTTATTTCTTTCGATTTGTTCCACATATTTTTTCATCGGTTTTTTTTCGTGCTGTTTCTCGAGCAGGTATCCCCGCTGAAATCCGGCAAGGCTGGACCCTGCGTCGTTGTTAAATGTCCAATAGGCTGAAACGAACGAATTAGAAAAAAAACCGAATATGGAAAATTCATTTAGAGTTAAGAAAATCGATAAAGTATTTTGTGCAATCTCCGATGAAGCTATTTTGTATGTTTTTTTTTTAAATAATTGTTGCACGAGAGAAATTAGCTTTCGACGAAAATTGTGATTTTATTTAGAGATTTACGAGAATAGAAACTTTGCAGTATTTTTACGAGTGCGAAAATGTTCACGAATCCGCTCGAAGCGAATTTATCGAAAATATGGAGTTTTGCGTCATTCGAAGTATTATTTATTAGTGTAATTTTTTCATTTAGATTAATCACTCGATTTTTATACACTTTTTCCTACCTGCCATAATTTGGCTTTCCGATTTTTTATAATTCGCGATTTATACAGTTTTCTCGCAAGGAAAATTTTTCAAGAGGAATATAAAATGGGCTTGGCTCAATAATTCGATGTCGTGAAGGATCCAAGTATTTTTTTAAGCATATCCAGTTGAGCATTTAATGAAAAGAAGAAAAAAATCACATTGAATAAATATAATTTTCAGGAATACATTATTCGTTTTGCACTTCAATCACACCTTTATTTACACAATCGTCCTGACACCCAATGCATTCACGTTGGATTCGTAAAATTGTATACGTCCGAGTTCCAATTGGCCGGAAACAGATCGATTGTTGCGCGAATGTACCTTCTTCACCGAATCCTTCATTCTAACAGGCCGGAAATGTTCTGCAATTTTTTTTAATTTAAATATAGTCAATGCACGAAAATATACTGATGTTATTAAGGGTGTTTTACAAATACGTTGCTAGTCAAAAGCTTCATTTCAACAGAATTTTGGAATTCACGAATTCGAGAAAAAAATTGGAGAAACGTTTGACCATATTCGCGATATGAACATCGATTTTTTATAATAATAATATCGATAAATTATTTGCAAGCTGATTAAACCATAAAAATATGAACAATTAATATGCTTTTGCAAATAGATTCGAGAGTGGACTAAAAAAGTATCCAATTTATTGAATAAATAATTTTAAATTGGATATTTGTAAATTTTCAGAGAGCTGTTTGAAAAATATCGAAGTCCTATACAAATTTACGAGTATCCAGATAAACCAACAAATTCACGATCCTTCGCAAAAAAAATTGGTTATTCGTTAAATGATTTTATGTTACGACAATTTATTATTGACCTTTTTCGGTATTATTATTCAAAATAATGTTCACAACATCTCAAAGATGTTCTGAATTTTTTGAGACTTTCATCGAATAAAACGTTTGATTCAACATAAATGTGAAACGTTGTTGAAGTCCAGGCACTAATAATCGACACTGAAAAACAAAAATGATACTGCCTTAAATAGCGAATAAAACCAAAACACTTTTTAAGTAGTTGTGTCGCCGAATATTGTCAAAAACTCGTTTCGCGTCCGCAAATGAACCAAAATTGTCCATTTTATTTGGGACAAATTCAATGGCGCACATTTTCATCCCTGATTTCTTAGTAAATTTCCTATAAGCCTACGAATTTTTATAATCAATATGAATTCTATTTGTCGCATTTGTCACTCAAAAGTGACATTCGATTTAAATATTTAATAAATAAAAAAAGTGTGGATTAGAATTGCATTATTTCTCCTTAATATGTCAACTATTAGTGCCGTTACTTCAAATAATGGGATATTCAGAGAATATTCGGAAAACAAAAATATTAACCGAGGAAATTCGGAGGCTGGTTCTGCAAACTTGTGTCTGACCATGAAAGTCGCAATGGCTTCCGCTACTTTGTCCGGCACGTCTTCGTGCACCGCATGGCCACAGGCTGGAAGAACTTGCATCTGGAACTTGCCTGGAATACACAAAATAATTCAATTTCCTTTATTCAAATTTCGTTTCCTGTTTAAAATTGCCTACACATAGCAATTCCTAAAATTGTGAACATTCACTAACGTCGGAAAGTCCGAAAACACCGTTATTAAATAAATAATGTTTATTTTTTATTTGCAGAACATCGTCAAAGTTCTTTTTCATGAATCACACCATGTTTAGGATCGACACGAGTTAGTAAATTAATACCTCCATAGATCTAGGACATTGGACAGTCAAATCAAATTCAAGAAAAAAAAACTGACCCACTGACTGCATGAACTAGGATTTAAAAAATATTAGTTATATGCAATAATATTCTGAATTTAATATATTTCGAGCGTAAAACTGAACAGATATTTAAAACAAATAATTGTAGTAAAATTTGGCCAATGTAGGCACAGATTTTGAAAAAAATGACCTTAAAACTAAAATGTTTTCAAACTTTGTAACGGTAGTAAGCACTTGAAAAATGATTTCAAGTTTACCTTGCATTTGTCCTACGGTCAATTCCCGATCTAGTCTGTCGACGCCAGCAAGGAGGAGCATTTTTGGAGCAGCCACGTTGAGAAACGCTGCGGAAAGGCCCTTAAACCAACCGGACCAATATTGCTCGGTTTTTGCGAGGTCTATTCTCCAGGTGTAGTTTTTGTTATCAGAGTGGTTGGAAATAACGGGCGGCAGCATACTCGCGGTCTCTTCTTCCTGGATGACGTCATCGCGTTGTATTATCGGCTCTTCCACGTGATCCACTTCGTGGTCCGAATTGTTCAACAAATCTTCAATCTCGTGAGTCGCCAACTTATCGGTGTGAATACTGTAAATTATAAAATTATCAATAAAAAGTGAAAGAATTCAAAATCACATGATTTACCAAAATAATAATTACAAAATTTTGAGATCGAGATAAATTAAGGTACAAACTTTTTTATTTGCCCCGGAACTGAGACTTTGGCGGATGTTACGTTCCTTATTTGTCCACTGCGAACGCTGCAATTTTGAATGAACATTTTTTTAAAATGTAGAGGAGTTCCAAAATTCATGCAGTATATAGATCTCGAAATTTAGAAGAGAAAACTTTCTAGTCATTTTGTTCTCCGATAAACCGTTGACGAAATATTAATTATTTGCTTGTAGCGAATCCATGAACGCGCTGCATTTGCACTCTTGTCATTGGCACTTCGAATTGACTACGATTCATGAATTAATATCTCTCGTAAACAATGAGTTGTAGAGAAAAATGTACAAACACTCTTTTGTCCAAAATTGCGCGACTTAACTGCCCACCGAATATCGTTTATTCGATAATATTTTGTAAATTCGTTCCAAAAAGATAAATCTTCGTACCACCACTC